>PVLD010002636.1:0-121957 GCA_004027595.1 Dinomys branickii | reverse complement strand
ACAAAACATGAGACAACAATAGATATTCATAAGACAAATGAATTAAAGGGGGAAAACGGAACAAAAAACGACAGCAACGGTTTACCCCACACATTAACCTCTTTTTGTACAGGTCTTCATCTGCCCCACCAGCACACACATCCACAACAGTCACTACTGAAGGGTTAATCCATTATGTGGTTAATTGGTTACCACCTGTGCATACAGCGCTCACAACATCCAGATCCCAGCGTTAAGACAGCACTTCCTCCCACCCATCCTCAGTCACCAAAACAGTCAAGCAACACAAGGTCAAGGATACTACGAGGAGATTTCAGGGCAGCAGGCTCTCATGTCGGGTTGGTGAGTCTGTTGAGAGCTGGAGCCCTGTGACGATGTGGAAGAGTCCCAGCTCAGTGGTCATGCTCATTCCAAGCAGGCACTAATCTTCAGAAACCAATCTGTGAGCCTGTGGACACTTAATTCACACCATAGCATGCAGCGCCACAAGCATAGACGACCAGCAAAGCAGAAGAATGGGGAGGAGCAAAGTCAGCTCAGAGTCCCACTGTTGTGCTTGTCACAGGGCCACTGTAGCCGGAAAGAGGCTGTAGTAATACTGCATTTAGGGGATGTGGGCTGGCAACCCCAGCGTTATCTCAAGGATGGAGAAGCAACTGGGAACAAACCAAGTTCAAAGAAAAGGAAAAAAAACAGCCTAAAAGTTAGAGGAAACGGTCAAGACTCCCACCTGGGAGAATTTATTAAGGGCCAGGCCACTGAGTGGACAGCTCTGTCTCTCTCACCATGATGTTGAACACAAACTTGGTGGGGTACCACTCTATTTTTAGCAGAGAAAACTGAGGCTCTGTGAGATCAACAGAGATATTTTGGTCATAAGCTCATTAAGTTTTAGATTATAAGCAATTTGGCACTAAAACCTATGTTCTATACCTACTTTAAATTGCCTATCCAAAGATGAAGGCCCTGTTTACCCCTGCTTCTGTCAATTTTGTGACTATCTTTTTTTTTTTTTAACTGCAAACCAATGAAAGTCAAAATTTAAGGTCAGAAGAGGTGAAGGAGAAAGGTACTTTTGTCTTAGTGAGCTGTGTGGTAAAACCGCGGTAATGTTCTACTCTTTTCCTATTTTCAGCTAAGATTCCGCCTCTCATTCATGTCTCTTAGGCAAACTCAGACTCAAGCTATTGAAAAAGCAGCTGCAGCAGGTCTGAAGAGGCTCAGAGGCAGAGCAACTGGATTCTTTTTTTTTTTTTTTTCAGTACTGGAGATTGAGCCCAGGGCCTTCACACTGAGCTGTGTGCCCAGCCCTTTTGTATCATCATCATCATCAATTTAAGCTCCCCAGGCTGTGTTTGAACTTGTGACCCTCCTTCCTTAGCCTCCCAGAGTACTGGGTTTAGAGGTGTGTACCACTGTGCTTGGCTCAGTTGGATTTTTTAGAGCATGGGAAGTTTGCAAGAGTCAAGGTGACACATGACATCATTAAGGAATGAGGAGGCTGGTCCTAAACAGTAGGTTATGAAGAAATGTGGTCAGTTGCAGCAGTGAGAATTTACATGAAAATTCTGGCAGGATGATCTGGCTGGTGGCTTTGGGAACCACTGTTCTCAAGAGTGCACCTGATTTCCTTTCTCAGAAAAGCAGGTGCAGGAACTGCCAAGACTCAACTAGTTACTATATGAAACTCTACACGCTAGAAAACGTGTGTCTCTCCCTGGGTGTCAGAGGACAGCCTCTTTCACCACAAAGGCAGGGGTTCCTGGAGAGCCTCACACTGATGATGTTCTGTCACTCTTCCTGATCTACAAGGTGGGAGCCTAACTTAATAACCAAGCAGCCCCAGAATCCGGTGGCTGTAGCTCATGTCTGTATGGCTAGAGCAGAGCTGCCTGGGTGGACTCAACTGACCTATACCATCTTTCTCCTGTTCTCACAAGCTGTGGCTGAGTGAGTCCACACAGTTCACCCAAGAATGTCAACAGAGGTCACCACGTGAGCCACATTGGCTTCAAAATCTGGTGCAAAATGCCTCCTAGAGGGAAGGTTAAGAGCCCTGACAACCCTTCTGCCAAGTGCTGCGTGTCAGCGGCGCAAGTACACGATGAATCAGACATATCTCAGGAGCTCTGCCAAAGCCAGCTTTTAGGGGAAGCTCTGCTCTTACATCCAGACTGCTTTGCTGCCTTTGATTCTCGGAATAGAGGACCAGAGACCCCAGGGACTGGGTTCCTGGCATCCCATGCATCTCTTCAGCTCTAGGAATGGCTGACCATAGGTGCCCAGAAGATGAGGACAACTCTTTAAGAACATCTGATACCTCTCACTGCCAGGAAATTTCTTCTGCAAGTCTAGCTCAAATCCCTCATGCAGTATTTGGAGCTTTCCTCGTACCTCATTTCTCAGCTGAGGATCTGGACAGTTTTGTTCTTCGAGTCTACCCAAAATTTCTCCCTGCAGAGTACTTTCCCCCTATAAGTGCACTTTTCTCCCCTTGACTTCTCTTCAGGTTCCCTGTGTCTCTCTTAATTTCAGGAACAGATCAACTATACTGATATAGTCAACACAAAATCTTTCCCACTAAAGCCAAAAATGTATTGCATTTATCCAGCATTGATAATGTGTCCAACACCTTACGAGAACCATAAGCACTTTATACTGATTAAATCCCACAACCATCTTCTGAGGCTGGCAGTGTGCCTATCTGGCAGTTGAAGAAAGTGAAACTTAAAGCAGTAAGTGACTTGTCTGGTGTCCACCTGGTCCTAGAGCCTGGACTGGACTCGGGGCAGTCTGCCTCCAAGTATGCATCCCGAGCCACCTGCTTTCCTGCCTGGGAGAGCCCACATGGCCTCGCCTGTCACTCAGTCAGTCAGGGTGAATTTGTCCATGTTCAGAGGACACCGCACCATGTCAGAATAAAACAGAAGTAGGTCAGTCCAGCTGCTACAAAAGAGACAGGTCGTATTTCAGAGTAAAGCAAAGACGTCTGCCATTGATAGAGCCTCTCTGCCTTGCTTCCTATACTTGGGAAGGAATTTTTACTTTCTCCCATTTTAACTATTTCCCTCTAGAGCCATTGGCCTAGCTGCTCTTTGTTCAATGTGTGCCTCCTTTTGAGTTTCTATGCTTGCCAGCAGCTTCCTTCTTGAGCCAGCCCTGTCTTACCTTGGTCTGAAGACCAGGGCTCAGTCTCTGTGGAAGTTTTGCTGGTTTTGCAGTCCTGGATAGTTCTCATAACACTCCTCATTTTCTTGTAATATAAAAAACTGGTCACAAGCTGGTGTAAGTGGCTGGAATCACTGAATATAATTCAGCTGATGAAAAAAAACCTGTGCACATTTCCTTGCATGGTTTATCTTATATAAAGCAAGGAGCTTGGGCCAGATGGTCTCTGAGGGACCTTCTGGCTCTGACATATTCTGGCTTTCAGAATACTTTCTATAATAGATTATTTGGAATCCAGTTTAGAGAAAAGCACATTCCTCACCAGTTCTCTGAGGCTCTTGACACAATAGTGGTTGGCCCCATTATCTTGAAAATAAACAATGCCCAGACTCCCACAAGGGTCCCTTGCTTTCTTGAGCAGTAAATCTCTTTGGCAGAATCCCAGCATGGTCCTAGCTGCTCTGTGCCAAGCTGCAATCTGCCTGTTTGTCTGGCTCATACTTCCTTGTCCCATCCCCCACTCTAGACACCAGTACTGTTTCTATAAGCACATCACAGTCTGGACACTTCCTAATTATTGGAGTCCACAATGGTTCTCTTGAGGACCTGCAGGCTCTGTCTCCAAGACATAACTGGTGATGGGGCCAGCTGCCTTACCAGAGCCCACAAATGACCATTCCACTGGCTACTTAGGAAAACAAGACACTCTTGAGCCACTGTGAGGGGTAACTCTGGTGTGGAAGAAGACAATGCCCCTCTGAATGAGACTGAACTGCTGCTTGAGGGCTGAGTTAGAAGTATTTCCCATGTAATTTTTCCATGACTTGCAAATATGGCCTGGTGAGCACTGGAGGTCCAGGAGAGGGAGGGAGAAGCATAGATGGTCCAACTTCACTTTTACTCACCTGAAAAGAGAATTCAGAGCTGGACTCTTCCCATTTTTCCATGTGAGTTTTAAGGAGACCTGGGGCCTACCTGTGAAAGTGTACTCTCAGGAATCGAGATTACGCTACACAGCAGGCAATTCTCATCCAGCCCCTGAGATGTTAATTACACTAAAAGCTGAGTGTGGTCTTTAAACACCAGCAAGAGCCAGACTATGGGCATCACCTACCTATTCTCAGAGCCTCTCCATCCACCCACTGCTGATGCCTACACTTCTGCTCAAGTCCTCCTTGGTGGGAACGACCAGTGACCTCCCAGGAGCTCAGCAAATTGAGGCCTGCATGTTCAAGGAGACCCCGCCACCATGTGAGCCACCTCAGACTCCCACATCAGCCACCTTCCTTTCCGCGGGCAGTGTCCTGAAGTGTCACCTATCAGCCCTGCCACCTAGCAGGAGTTAACGACATGGTATCAGTCAAGTTAGGCAAATGGGTTAGCACAGGCAAGGTTACTCCCAAGGTCACCGCGGCGACTCACCACTGTACATGTCAGGGTGGTTTCTTAAGGACGAGTCATTATAGGGGTGGTCTGCAATAAACAAAAGAGGGTGAGCAAACAGAAGGCCATGGAGAGTCATGGAGGCATACACAAGGAGAGAAAAAACAAACGCAAAGCCACAAAACAACCGAGGAGAGCGCCAGTGGTGTTGGGCAAAGGAAAGATGCAGCACACTTGGCGAGGGGAATGCGCTCAGTAAAGAACAAGCAACACAAAATAGCCCCCAAAGGAACTGAAAGGTTACATCCTGCAAAAGAAAAAGGGTGAGAATAAAATAAGTTTCTTTTGAAACAGAAAAAATTAGGCTTGAACTTTGCTTGGTCCTAGTACGTTCTGATCAAATGAGGTAAAGGGTTAGTGGCGTCCTGCAGCATCTTAGGACCAACCTCTCACCACAGTCCTGAGCTCCCAGGACTCTGGGCCAGGCCACCTATCTGGGCAGCTGAAGAAAAATGGATATTAGTGAGCTCGGGGGCAAAAATTCACATCCTGTAGGAGCAGAAGTTAAGCTGCCGGGAGGTAAATGGAGAAGAGAGGCACTGACAAAGAAGGGAAGGTGTGGCGGGACCCTCGGAGCACACAGCATCTGTCCTGCACATATGTGAGCAGGTGGGGACTTGGTGGTCTCCGATCCATCCATGGGGAGTGTGCCAGCGAGGCAGGCAGGGAGGGCGGAGGTCTGGCTCTAGAATTAGGAGAGGAACTAGGCACGAGAGAGTGAGGTTGTGAGCAGTGAGTGCCACATCTCGTTCCTGGTGACAATGCTGGAGATCAGCACTCCTCAGACTGCTGGGGTGACAACATTCCCTACTTGTGGTGGCTCTGGTTTCAATGGGAGGGTCATTAAAACCCTTGGCTCTTTATTCCTCAGTGAAAAGACATGTTGAAGAGGACATGCAAACATGCCAGTGTCCTCAAGTGGCTTTTTACTCACCACACCACCACCATTCCCTTCCAGGGATTGAGTTTTGACAGTACCAGTGGGGGGTGGGGGTTGACAGCCACCTGGAAGCCAAGCAGGCAGCCCTGAGCAGCCTAGGATGTGGTCCAATGGCCAGGCAAGGGAGGGGCTGGGAGGGCAGGTGCTGTGCCAATATATTTGCATATTTGAAGACAGATCAAATCCTGTTACAACTAATTATGAGGGTGTATGAGTTCTTTTCTGGGACTGGCATTGCGCTGCATCCCCAATCTACTTAGCAGCCAGTATGAGAATTTTCATTATTCAGTACTGCCTCTTCAGATGGGGTGTGTTGTGCAAGACCCACCCCATCTGGGCAATGGGCTTATACACATCTGGAGTGAAAGGCAGAAACTGATCCTCAAAGGGATGAGGGTGCAGGTGGCATTGGGTAGAGGGGGCATTCCCTGCCTCTCTAGTGGCCTCCACAGATGAAAGGGCCCTTCGTTCACGCTGTCCTGTCATCGGGGAAAGGGAGCCTCCTGCTCAGAACTCACCTCTGGAGCCCACAGAAGAGACTCAGGGAGACTTTCTGACCCCTCTAGGAAGGTCACTTAGTGATCAGAAGGGAGCACACTCTGTTGCTCATGGATGCGGCCTCTTAGTACAGCAGGAGGGACTTGGGGCCTGGTACGGGCACAGCTGGGCAAGGAGGGACAGGGTACATCCCTGTGAGCCTGACTCCACTGGTTATCTTTGAGTGCACCCCCAAACAGCTTTAAAAATAATTTGATTTGACTTTTGTAGTGCTAGGGATCAAATTCATGCCAGGCAAGCATTGAACCACTAAGCTGCATCTCTAGCTGTAAAAAAAATTATTTTTTACATTATTTAATATTTGCCATTTTATACCTTTTCCTCTGTCTTTTTACACAGTTAATAAAAAAAATGTGATGAGATTTATTTCTTTCAGAAGGGCAAACTGTGGGCAGATTGTTTTGCCTCCCACCCCCAGCCCTGGTTCCAAAGGTAGAAGAAAAAGCCTGTGTCCTTTCCAGACAGGAAAGTCGGAGCCCAACTGTGCTATTTTAAGCCACTGTGCCCAATTCTGGGCTGGCTGTGCTGCCCAGAGCTTGCTTCCAGCCAGAGATGTCTTGGAAGAACTCCAGAAAGCTGTCGGGGTTTTGTTCCAGGCACCTAGAGGGTTTCCCATCATTTGGAGTTTTCACTGGAACAGGGGACCCAGAAATGAGGCAGACGCGAACATTCACAGCCCCTTTGTGAGAAAAGGGAATTTCTGGAAAGTTCAACTTCTAAATGCTGCGTAAATTTCTATGTGTTTAATTTTACAGCAGAAGTGCTCTCACCACCTCCACCTCCAAGCCTGGATGGCAGAAGGTTGCCTGACTTAGGCGGGAGCAGCAGGCTGATTTCCACCCTCCCCCTGGGCTGGGAGAAGGGTCCAGGCAGTAGGCTGGGCAACCCTCCCAATGGCTCCTCACTGCCGGCCCTATCTTGGCTACTGAGGCCACTCTGAGGTCCTGGGCAGACCACACTGTCCCCCCAGCTCAGCCAGCTGGCAGCTGGGAACCTGGGGCACACCAAGAAGATGCTACAGACAAACCTAACTTTCTTCTGCAGGGGCTGCCTGGGCCTGCATCAGAAATAAGAAAGGCAGAGTCAGGGGCAAGTGGAGCAGAGTGGGGTTGCCCTGCAGGAGCACGCAGGGCTTGGGCGATCCTCAGAGCTGTCAGGCTGCAGGCAGTCAACACCCCTGTGACAGTGTGTGGGGACACAGGTGACGAGAGGAGGGAAGTGTAGTTCAAAAAAAGAAAAATAGGGAGAGAGAAAAGGAAACAAAAAAGAGGAAGAACAGAGAGGAAGGAAACAGAAGAGAAAAGCTGAGATAGAGGGAAAATAGGAGGAAAAAACCCCAGGAGATGTGGAACATAAAAGCAAGCGGCTTCCTTATGGATACCCCTCTCTGTCACAGGGAAAGGGACGTGGACTTCGTTGACCTTCAGTGCACCAGCAGGAAGTGATGAGGGAAGGAAGAAGGAAGTGCTCAAGCCTCTGCCACTCCATGCCTCGCCCACCAGTGGCACCCAGGTGTCACTGGCATCTCTTGGTGGGCTCTCTGGCTGGGGGAGCTGCCCGTACCCACACGGGGCTCTGGGCCTGACCACCCCAGAACACTCACTGCCCACAGCAATGACAACAACGTCCACAGCCTGCATCAAACAGACTGAGGTCTCTTGTTAGGGCTGGGGCTCCTCTACAGAAGGTGGGTAACATATTCATGGTGAAAACCAACTGGGACAACTTTCAGTGTCTTAAGCAAGGTGAGGAGTTGTTTCTTTACAGTAGTGAGGATCAAACCCAGGGTGTTCTCCCACAAAGTTGTATCAACAGCCCTTTAACAAGTTTTTTTAAAAAAATTTTAGACAGAGCCTTGCGAAGTTGCCAGACTGGGGCTCAAACTTGCTGTGCTCCTGCCTCAGCCTCCCACATAACTGAGATTACAGGCACACTGGCAAGCTGAGAACTTTGAAGCAAAAGCTCCAGGCTGGTTTGTTCTTGCATTTCTCACTAAACTTTCCTCACAACTCCAGGGAGGCCACCAAAACTACACTGGGTCAGGAAATGTGACTTGCTTTTGCATCAGAGAAATTCACAGAATAAAAACTAAAACAAATCAAGTCAAAATATAAATACGAAACTTCTAAACAGCAATTCCACGTGGTTCTGCAAATACCTATCACAGAATCAAAATTTATTTTGGAGTGTCCACTAGTTTTTTTGTTTCTTTGTTTTTGACACAGGGTCTCGCTATGTAGTTCAGGCTGGCCTTGAACTCACTACATACTCCAGGCTGGTCCGGAACTCATGGTGATTCTCCTGCCTCAGCTTCCCAAGTACTAGGATACAGGTGTGGGCCACCATGCCTGACTTGTCCACTAGTTTTAATATATTATGCTCTGGCTTTCTTCTAAAAGTAAAGATAACCAAGCATTAACTAGAAATAAATAAGCTAAATGAGGGATGAAGATGACCAATGACACTTAAAAGCAGTGGTACTCAAACTTGGGGGTACTAAGCCTCACAGACGCCCAGGCTGCCCAGTTAGAACAGGGCTGGGCCTTGGTGTGTGATTCTAATTCCCACCAAAGTTGGAGAAGCACCAGCCAAGAGTAGGACCAACTTCAACTCAAGGCTTTACAATTAAGTGACACTGTTCATTGGCAGGTGCAATGGCTTCCATTGGCTCAGGTTCAGTGAACAGGTAGGACTTCAAGGTGATCCTCAAGGACAAGTTTCCCTGAGGACACAGGTACCCTGGGCTGCAGGGCTCCTCTGGCTGCAGCGCTGGGCAGGGGCCTGCACTTACTGGTGAGAACCTTGAGAGTGAAGGGGTTCTTCTGTTGGATGGTGTGGGTGAAATGGAACCGGGCATTGCAGCTGTAGTCGGTCTGCATGTCCTGCAGCATCACGTTGGAGAAGTACAGGTCTCCGTTATGGCCCTGGGAGACGCGTTTGTCCTGTGTGATGGGCTCCATGGCTACGAGGAAGCACAGGTGCGATGGGAGTTAAAAGACCATCATCAAAGGCCGACCACTGAGCATTACAGAGGCGGCCTGGGGTGCTGGGAGATTGATATTAGTTGTTCTAACCCTCCCAGCTCTAGAGCAGAGCTGTTTCCATTGTATCCAGGGGACCAGGCAGCAAGGGAGAGGCAGGAATTTAGATCCTGCACACCACGCCCATGGAATATGACCACATGCTGCAAACCTGTTCCCGCCACAGATCTGACTGTCCCCAAGGTCAGAGGGAGGGAACATAAACCTTCAGATGCTCCTCAAATCAGGATGTGAATTCTCATGCTAACAGAAGGAGCACTGTAAAAGGCAGAGTCCATGGCTTGTTTATGCCCCAGCCCCTGCCATAGGGCCTGGCACACGAGGGCTCTCAACAAGTTGCTGAATTAAATGAAGTTTAACTTGGACTTTTGCACTTAATCAAAATTTAGCTGCCTGTCATTATAAGACACTTTATTTTTCCTCTGAGAAAAGAAACTCTCGATTATAAATGTAAAATGTACACCAATCACTGAAGCACACCACCAATTTTCAGAGGTCTTCCAAGTTTACAGCTGTGAAACTATAAAAATGTGTGCGTTTTAGAGCTAGTGACATCACAGGAGTGGCTGAGGCTGCAGACTATATTACTGATGTTTTTTCCAGCATTGATGTAAATGCAAAAGACCAGGTCTTCAGGCTGTTAGATCTGTTCACGTACAGTTAAGGCTGACTACACACAGCTGTCTCATTTCCTGTGCCCACAACTGTTTTCTAAATCACCATGTCTGAAAGCACAAGATCAGTGCTGCTAACGTTTCCATACTGGGCTCCTCAGAGCACGACTCAGAGATGTGCTGCAGGCCTCCTGTGCCCCAGGCATTGAGCCAGGTTCTGATGAACAATGAATAAGAAAGACAATTCCTGCCCTCAGCAAACTGCCAGTCTAGCAGAAAGGACAGCAGGCAAATAAATCACTGTGATCCAGTGTGGAGAGCAGAGGATATCAGGGAGGAATGCAGGCTTCAGAGAAGGGGCCAGTCCACTTGGGGGTCTGGGGCTGAACCCTGAAGGCTGCATGTCTTATGTCAGGCAGAAAAGACGGAGGAGTTAAAGGGCTTCTCAGTGGCAGGAAAAGTGTGGCTAAAGGCTAAGAGCACAGAGCCCACACAGGGGCTGGGGATGCAGCGGAGGGTGAGAGAGGCAGAGGCACCAGCCAGGAAGGTGACCAAGTGCCAAGGACAGGAGTCTGGACTGTTCCTGAGGTGAGGCGAGGGAGGAGCCAATGAAGGGCTCTAAGGATCTGACCAGGGAGCCCTGTTACGACGTGTGTTGTCACCCAGGGACAGGCTGATAATGGCTGCAGTGGGAATGGAAAAAAGCAGAGGGCTGTGAGACCTGCTCTGGGGGCGTCATGGACGCAATGTGGTGATGGATGAGACAGAGATGGCCCTGGGAACTAACAAGCCAGCCCACCCGCCTGTAGTCGGGCAGCCTGCTGACACAGCACAGCATGACAAGGGTTGAGAAGGACAATGACGGGACACAGAGCCACTCTCACCCTACAAAGACAGCCTGCAATGCTGCCTCCTCAACATGAAAGCCTCCCTCGGAAGTGAGCTGATGCACAGAAAGATGGATGACGGGCAGGTGGGCAGTTAGATATAGACTGATGGACGGATGGATAGGGAAGGGGGGAAGGATAGACATGGAAGGATGGAGGAGGGATTGATGGATAGGGAGGGATGGGAGGAGGGAGGGGTGGATGTGCAGACAGGGAGGGATGGAGAGGGGTGGAGGACGGATAGATAGGGAGGGACAGAAGGAGGGGTGGAGGAGTCAGGTGGGGAGGAGGGGAGGGAAGGAAAGCCAGGGTACACAGAGAGACCGTGGATCTCTCATTACCACTGTACTCGCCTCCCCTATTTTAATTGAAAATGTGGGAAAACTTAGGCCCAGAGAGGTTAAATAAGCCTCATCCAAAACTATGCTGGACATCTCTGAATGCTTTCACCCAGACTCCTGCCCCAAACACCCACCCTCCTTGCCCCTTCATCAAAGACTTCATTCTGCCCTTTGAGAAGAAGGGGTGGATCAAATCCAGACTAAGCAAAGAATTTGAGGAAGCTCAGGTCAACTACCTTCCCCTGGCCTACTGGTCTACCAGCATGGTTTCTCTTCCTCCTCATTCTTTCCTTCTTTTGAAATTCTTGACCTTCACCTTTACAAATAGTACTAAGAACCATCTGTGTCTGGCCCAGTTCTCACCACTTTGGATGGATTAGCTCACTTGACCTTTCCAATAATATCCCCAGAGAAGTACATTGTTAGTTCTGCTTCTCCTGGAAGAAATGTAGGTCCAGGGAATTACACAGCCAGCTTAAAAATCACACAGCAAAAGCAGCCTCTCTGTAGAGCTGTATTCTCAGCTATATGGCCAAGCTGTACCTGTTTCTTCCAAGTCATGGTCTTCCAGCTTTGAGTTCACCCTCCCTTCTAACACATCCACCTCACTTCCTGGGAACTAGACTCTCAACAAAACATGGGGCTCCTGAGACTTACAGCTGCTCATCCAGAAGATAACCGGGGATGGGAGGCCAGGAGGAGGGTTGCACTGCAGCATCAAGGGGGCGCCTTCCTGAACCACAACAGGGTCCAGATTTTCTTTGGGCCACAGGGGAGATTCTGGGGAAAAAGAGATAAGAAGCGTAAAGTGAGGGTAAGGGCTGGAGCTGGGGCAGCCCTTGTGACGCAGGAGGACAGAGGCATTTGCTGGGGTGTATAGCATTCTCCAGGGTCTCCCCTTTCCCTCCTCTGGTGCCCACAGTGGTCTGTGTTTTGGGGGGCCAACTCTGGCTTGCAAGTTTTCTTTCCAAGGGCAGGGGCAGCCCTTCTAGAATGACCTTCCACACTCTGCCTCATCTTCCTGGCCCTGCCTCGCAGTACTCACTGGACACCTGCAGGCGGATCCTATTGGACAGGGCTGTGCCGAATTTGTTGCGGGCAAAGCACTGATATTCGCCCTCGTACTCCTCGGGCCGCCCACCACTGCGGAAGTCAATCACCAGGGTTCCCGACCTCCTCCTCATGGACACCCGCGGGTCCTTGGCGATATTGAAGAATCTGCTGTTTCGAGTCCAGTGGAAGCTATAGACAATGGGGACAGAGGCAACCGTGACAAATGGCCTAACGATCTTGCTCAGTCCCATCTATGCTAATGGGCCCAGACCTTGGGGAGGCAGAACTGCGGGGGGCAGAGAGGATGCAAACCCCAGGCACACTCCCTGGGTCTCCTCAGGGCCAATGCTGGCCTTGGCATTTTTACCCAGCACGGGTGGGAATTGTGGCTCTGAGTGGTGGACACTCAGCCAGCTCTTGGGAGAGTCTGTTCTTTAAATGTGTGATGGCGAGCAGGCAGTGATTTTGAGTTTTTAAATCCAGAGTCAGCTGTTCTTTCTAGTCTCAGGACATTATCAGTGTCCTACCAGGAATACAAACTCAAATTTGCATTTTACCAGGCCCAAACAGGTCAGGACTTGTGCTGTTCCTCCAGCCCACTGAACTGGGCACCCCCCACCACACACACACCAAAGCCAGAGGGAACTGGCTCAGCTGCTGCTCTGCTCTGCAAGTGTAGGTGATGAGGTGGTGGCCACACTGCAGCACTGGAGGGGCAGCTGTCATCTTATTTTATACTGCTGTAAGTACACGTATGCAGTACGTAATGATCACACATCATCTCAGGGAGTTGGTGCACGTACACAGTGCATCTTAATTCTTTTCTTTCTTCTTCTTTTCCCATCCCCTACCCTTTCTAAAGGGACAGCTTTTAAAGGATGGGCAGCCCAATGACACTGAGTGATGGTGCAAAACACCTGATGCCGCTCCGGGCCTGGGCCTGTGGCTCAGTGCAGTGCTTGCCTGGCACACATGAGTCCCTGGGTTCAAATCTTAGCATTGCAAAAAAATGCAAAAAGCAAAAAACAACCAACCAACCAAACAAACAAAACAAAAAAAAAACCAAGCTCCCTGCTTCCCTTGAGAGGATGCAGCCAGGGCCTACACCTTCAGCTGCTCATCACAGAAATGGTGAAAGCAGGAGGAAAGCAGAGGCAGCTCAGTGTCAGATCACTGTTTCCACAGAGGAACACAGGAAAAGACCAATCTCAGAGGCACCATCACCACTGCCCCCACTGGACCTCCAGGGTGAGTCCTATTTCTGGTGAGGGAGTTCCTGCTGGTTCCAGGCTCACGGCTCTGGGTCAGACCCTTTCATGAAAACCTGGGACGGAACAAGGCTGCTACACATGGCCTGCAACCTCTGGCCCGTTTGCTCTTCTGGGACACACACACCCTGGTCAGGCCCTGCCACGGCTGGCCTGAGGACTGCTGGGGCCCATGGCTATATCTGTGATGGTAGAGACAGACAGCATCTGCATTGTCTCCAAGGCTGATCACTTGGCAGAAAAGAACCTGGACTTGCGAGGTCAGAGGCTGGGTTTACATCCGTGTTCTGCCTCTTCCCGGGGAATGACCATGGGAAAGGCACTTAAAAGTCTCAGCTCTTCTGCTTGCCTCTTCTGCAGGAGGACATTGGCCCCGCCCCACAGGATGGTGGATGGTTGAGCACAGACAGCGTGAGTAGGAGCAGCCGGCACAGCCTGGCCAGAGCAGGCTTAGGGCTCCTCTCTGCTGAGCCCTCACTTGATCCTGATGAGCAGACTAGTAGAAAGAGCTCAGAATGCAAAGCTGCAGTCAGCCAGGAGGAGGAACTTCCCACAGCTGAACAGGGAGTGGATGATGGTGACACCAGGCTCAGGACGGAATGTTCTGCTAGAGGTCAGAACTCCTGGCTTTTCATGGTGAATTCAGACAAACCACCCAAGTACTGCCAGTTTATTATCAGGTAAGTTTTCTGCTTCCTAAATTGCACCCTCTCCCTGGCCTGTGGCTGAACTTAACTTCTCGGGTACCTCATTTGCTGCCATACCATCAGGCCCAGAGGCAAGGGGGTGGTCTTCGCTGGCCCTTCCCCCCCACTCACCTGGGGGCAGGGTTCCCCTTCGCCTCACACTCAATCAGGATGTTGTCACGGGGGTCCACGATGTGGTCCTTCACTGACTGCTTGGTGATAGTTGGAGGCTGGGTCACTGAAACAGGAAGTCAGGGTGCAGTCAGGGCTGCAGGGACCTGGCCAGGTCCTGGCTTCAGGAACAGCTAAAATCATGGGGCATGCAGGCAAGTAGGTATGATCAAGTCCCTACTCTAGAGACCTGGCTTCTCAAATGGGGCTGTAGGAAAGGGGGTGGGTGCCGAGGATTAAGAAAAGAATCCCTTTAAGATTCCGTAGTGCCCCTGAGAGGCTGAAAGCCAGGCTTTTGTTTACGCCCAGCCTTACATCCTAACACCTACGGCTCAGTGCACAATAGTCTCTGACAAGTGTGTGCTGGATGACTATAAGAACAAAAGCAGCTACCTTTTTAGAACTCAGGGGCCACAGTTCTGAGTGCCAAGCCACACCATGGTAAGAGCTGAAAGAGATGTTAGTCCCACAGAGCATCCTAGGGGCTTGTCAGCTTCTCCATGCGGGGGTCCTGAGCCCCAGCATTCTATGCAGGGTCTCATACCAGCCACCAGAGGGCAGAGAAGCAGCCAGGGATGTGGTGAGCCTTAGCCTCCATCCAGGGGCTCTCCTCTGACCACCTGCTCCTCTACCTTGTCCACCAGTGGAAGCCTCCAGCTAAGTGAGCTTTTGACTTCAGTGTGGTTGGGAATCTCACCACAGGGCTGGCGGAGAGGCTGCTGGCCCCAGGCATCTCCTCACCTGGCCTCTCCCACTCCTTCGCCCTCCCTCCCACCTCAGAGGCACATGGGGGGTGGTGCACGGGACTTACGCTCATTCTGAATGCTTGCTGTTAGTTCCGGTGGGTTAGCGTGTGGGGGAGGGAGAAAAGAAGAACACTGTTATCGCACACAGCTCACTGCCAGCTGTCCTCATGCCTACAGGGAGAGGGTTGAGGTGGCCTCGAGGAGAACACTGTGTCCAGGCTTTCTTTGCCCAGCTACAGAGCTCAGGGAAGAACCCAACAAGGATTGGAAGCAGACCTGTCATATGCTTTATAGAGAAGGTGCTGCCTCCCTTGCAGCCCAAGGCCACATTGGGGAGCCTAGGGACAGGTGAACTACTGTTGCCCTATTCTGGGCAAAAATACATTGTCTTGTGGAAATTCTGCCCTAGAATGAAAGACTCCAGGGATGAGGCAGAGCCTACTGCTCCCTACTGTATTTTACACAAAGAGGATAAAGAGGAGGCAGGTCCAGTCTTCTTCAGCTGTCCTTGGAAGGTGCAACTGCTGGAAGATAAGTGGCTCCTATTTAGGTAGGTGCGTGTGTGCGTGTGTGCATTGCTGAGGAGCACACTCAGGGCCTCGAGCATGCTAGGCCAAGTACCCGGGCCCAAGGTCTGCATTTCTGGCCAGTGGCCAGGTGATGCTGAGGCCTGTGGTCCATGGGTGCAGCTTGGGTTGTAAGGGTTTGGCTGGTGTTCTTGTGGGGAGGAAGTCTTGGTTCAAAAGTGTCTGTAGAAAAGAGAGTAACTTTGCAAAATGTCTTTCTTTAGGACAACCTCAGAAAGGCCCTCTCCATTCTCACTACACACAGTGTGGACACTGGGCGCCGCATCAGCTGCGGGCTGACTTCCTCAGTGAGTGCTGAGGGGGAACTGGGGAAGGGGAGCCTGCAGGGACCAGAGTGGAGCCATGAGGACCTCAATGCCTTCTGATCTTCCAATCTTCTGGGAGACTGAGATGCGGAGGAAGAGGAATGTGTGGGCTCAGAGCGGGCCTGTAGGAGCTAGAGGTCATTAGGCCTGAGAGGTCAGAAGCAGAGGGACAGGGGATAAGAGAAGAGAGGAGAGGCATGGCAGGAATGAGTCCCTTACAATGCACATTGTCAGCAGTAAGTCCCGATAGTACAGCCAAAGAAAAGGTTCATGGTGGGCCAGGGGAGTGCAGCCCACACAGAAGAAGCATTTCCCCTTCCCATGTGCCCAGTGCTGCCCAGGCAGAAAGCAGGTGGGACGGAGGAAAAAGTCCAGTTTCTGCACACACATTCCACGGAGCTCCTCACAGCGGCATCGTCACCTGTCCATGATTTTCCCACCAGGGGCCAGGAAAGGTGACTGTGTGGGGCTGACACGGGAGGGGCAGGAGGACAGAGAGGCCATTCTCAGGACAGGTAGCACTGACACTGGAGCTGAGTCCTTCTGACCACCAGCCTGGCCTGGCTCCTTTGTTTCCAGGCATAGCTGGGATCTGTTGGATCCTCACATACAGGTGGGGGTTCTGGCCTCACCCACACGGGCCCTGAGCTGCTCTTTTACAGAGCGGAACCTGGGTCAGTGGGAAGAGCCCTAGATATCCTCCAGGAGCTCCCTCTCCTACAGCAAGAAGTCACCTGGTTAAGACCCATGGGAAGTCTGGTGTAGAGCCAAAGTAGATACCTGCTCTACTAATGTCTGGCCAGTGTAATTTTTTTGGTACCAGAGACTGGGCCTAGGGCCTTCACACTGGGCTACATCCCTAACCCTTTTCTTATTTTCTATTTTGAGACAGGGTCTCCCTGATTTGCTAAGTTTCCCATGGTAGGTTCAGACTTTCTATCCTCCTGCTTCAGTTTCTGAGAATACTGGGACTGCAGGTGCTCACCACTAGGCCCTGCTCATAGCTCTTGCTGCAAACCTGTCCTTGGCTGGGGAGGTGAGCTAGTGAGTGGGTGCTGCAGCACTCCGTTCTCCTCTAGATGAACACTCTGGATGAGGCAAGAGGGGGAACCTTGACAGGTGGAGACTCTCAGGACAGCTGGAACTGGTTGGTTGCTGTCCCTACCTCCATGTGGCCTGTCTGGCCAGGAGCCTCTTGAAAATCTACTTGTCTAAAGAGACAATGATATTTGTAGTGACCACTGAGTCCCTGAGTCCTTTATTACAGCAACAGGATCATCCCAGAAGACAAGCTGCCACAGGGAGAAGATAGTGCGGATAGGAGAAGGACAGGGAGAGCCAAGCTCTTATCCTGTGTCACACCACCTGCCTGTCTCTCCTTCACAACTTGCTGTCTGACGATGTCCAGTGAGGGATGAATTTGCTCTTTTGCTCCCAGGGGCCCACAAAGCCCTTCCAGCCTGGGCCTGCAGTGGGTGGGCAGGGGCCTCCCTTCACTATCTCTGTTCCCTACTGGGTTCTGGGACCTGAGAGCTCTGGTTCTCACCCTTCACTTGGAGGACTGGTGGAGGGGCGTGCATGTCACGGTGCCTGGCCCATAGTACAGTTTGGGGTGAAGATGCGGAGGAAGTGTCTCTCCCACTCTACAGGTCTGCTCTGCAGATATGAGTGCCAAGTCCCCTTGGCATGGGACGAATGGAGGGGCAAGCCTCCAGCAGACTTGGTTGTCTCAAAGGTCACACTGTTCTCCTTAGGGCCGGTGGGGTGGGGGTGTGTGTGACTTCACTGTGGCCTGAATGAGGGATTGTGTGGTGGCCCAGGGCCCTCTTCCAGGGAGCTGCTGGGCCAACCCTCCAGGGTGGAGGTAGCATCCCTGTCCTTGAGATACAGAGAATGTCCTCAAAGGGGAAGCAGTGGGAGGACACCAAGGAGTCCAGGCAGCCTCAGGCTGGGAAAGTTAGGAAGGCAGATCTTCCCCCAGGCCAGAGATGGAAGGTGTGCTTGGCTAATACCAGAGCAAGAGCCTGGGCGTTGGGCCCAGAGAAGCAGCTGGGACCTCTTCAACACAGCTGGGTCCTCTGGAAAGCGCTGTCATGTGTGCGTACAGCCTCTGGAGATGCTGTGATGGCTGGGGTAGGGCAGGACCTCCAGGACATGATCCTGGCAGCCTGGGCCACCTGGACTGTTGTGGTAGGACCCACCTCACCACCAGAGCGGCAAGGCTCTCTTGTCCTGTCTCTTGCTGCCCTGTTTCCTGATCTGTCAGCTCAGGTGAATATCTGCTTCCTTGCTTCACTGGGAGAACCTTGCATGATGAGAAATGTACAGCACTTTGTTCTCTGTCTGGCCCAGGACAGCATGGTTTCAGCGGGTCCAGTGAAGACTGAGAGGTGGTGGGATTATGAAATGGCGGGTAATGAGGAGTGCCAAATCGGGGGTCAAGAGATCCAGGCTCTTTTTTGACTACTACCATTTGTCACGTGACCCCAAAGCAAGCAAGGGGTGGCGTTTCCATGAACACAACACATAAGGATGGCTTCCTTCTGGGCCGCTTGGGGACCCTAGGATGCAGATGGGTGGTGGGTAGGTCAGGGCATTCTCTGCTCTCTGCCACAGTGGCAATTTGGAGAAACTGCTTGGGTTCCTGGCTGCTCTCTGTCTATAGTAATATACAAATCCATATTCTTCTCGCCCTGAACTAGGGATTAAACCCAGGGCCTTCACACTGAGCTATAGCCCCTGCCTTTTATTATATTTTTATTTTGAGACAAGGTCTTGTAAGTTGCCTAGGCAGGACTAGAACTTGCAATCCTCCTCCCTTATCCTCCCAGAGTACTGGGATTATAGGCATGCACCTGTCAGAAATCTACCAAAGCCATCTCCTTCTGAATTCACAGCACAGGACCCATGCCCGCAGCCCCAGGGATTGAGTGGCAGGTGAGTGAGTGAGAAGCGGCAGAAGAGGTATGAGCCTTCACCACTTTCTTGATAACCCAATTTCCTCTGCACCCCCTCCCTCTCCAGGGACACAGCCTTTATCACACTCATATTAGATTGTCTGCCTGGGACTGTTAATGAGACCTCTCCTCCAGCCAGCCGGCTGCAGATGGTTGCCATGGGAATAGTGCCTCTCACAACTCTCCTCCGTGTGTGCCCTGTGTGTGGACCCTGATACGTGCACACACGCTTGGGCTACTATCCTGGGGCACCAGCAGCCTTGTTCATTTTGCTTTTGGGTCCAATTTACAGTTATTACTGCTCTCTGCCATCCCCAGTGGCCACTCTTCTGGGGCACAATTCTTATGGGTGGTATGGGGTGGGAGGAGGGTCTGCCTTTGGAGAGCTCCATGGGAACTTCCTGCAGACCACTTACTCTGCCACCCCCTCCCTAGACATCTGTCAACAAAGGGGGCCCACGTCAGTGTTGGTGTCATTCTGGTCCTAGTTATTCCTTGAGGCAGGACCAAGAAGTGTAGCTGCCGACCAGCAGGCCATCTATGAATACAGCAACACACAGAACGCTATAGTGACACTTTAAACTCCTTATTTTATGATTCTGATGGTCAGACAGCGCCCCCAGCAGAGAAGCAGAATGGATTCACTCTCCAACACGACTGCAGCAAAGCTGGACACAGAAGGAAGCCGTGCCTGATTCTCCCATTATAATGGGCTTTCATTTTAATCTCTTATTTAGCTAGGCCTTTTGCAAAGGTAATTGCCTTCCCAGCCTTCCCAGGCCATCTCTCCTCCTGACTCCTCCAGCCAAGGGAGCCAAGGGCTCAGCTTTGGATACAGCATTAGAAAGGCAAGTATGCTTCACCCTGAAACTGCTTTTAGGGGAAGGCCAAGAGCACAGAGGGCCAAGGAAAGTGAGCAGAAGGAAGAACGCCAAGCAGCGCCCAGAAGTCCACACTCTGTCCCGCCAGGAAGCCCAAGCATCATCTTAGAGATGAGCCCTGTAACTTGCAGTATCAGATTACCAAACATGAGCCTGTGTTGATTCACTGGACAGAAAATCAGCTTTGGATGCCAGAATCACTCGATGCTACCCTCTCCTCAACCTTCTTCAAGTCGTCTTCACTCTCCCTTTGCTTTCCACTCCTCTGCCCCAAAACAAGAGTAAAGAGGATGGGGCAAGACTTACGATCCATAGGAATCTCAATGGCCCCGCCAAGACTCAGGAGGAGGAGGAGGAGGAAGGCTGCATGGACCCAGGGCGGCGGCTGCTGCCTGGCCATCCTCGGCACCAGGCCCTGCTCTCTGCTCCCTGGCCCTTGGGGTCTCGCTCTCTCCAGCTGCTCCATGTGGGCCTTCGGGATAGAGCTCAGCTGCAGAAGGAAACATACAACAAGTGAGTTTTTTGTGTACTTGTGTCTGCTCTTGTACTTCTCCAGGGCCTTGGAGGGCTCTGGGTCTCTTGGTCCCTTTGGCCACAGAGCAGGGGGGTGTCCTAGAACGGGGTTTCTAACTTCAAGACTAGTGACATTTAGAACTGAAAAATTCTGTTGAGGAAACTGTGCTAGGCATTGGAGGATGTTTCGCAGCAGGCAGCTCACTGTTGCCTGAAAGTTAAAGCCCATGTCCCTGACTTGCTCAGTGGCCCTGCATGGTGTGTCCCCTTTCAGGCTCCTCCCACCATGGTCGTCTGCTTGTCTCTACCGACCAGATGCAAGCAGAGTCGATTCCTACCTCTAATCAGTAATGGCTCCAGACATTGTCTCCTGTGCTAGGAGGGCAGAGCCACCGCCAACTGAGAACTACTGTAGCACAGGAAGGACAATTCTGCACAGATCAGTTATAAAGGCAAACACTGGCCTGCAGCCCCAGCATGCAGAGTTGTAGAAATGCAATAGCCCACGGACTCCTTGAGCAAGTTTAGGAGCCAAAGAGACAAAATCACTGTGATCTCTTCTGGTCTCAGGCTGAGGGGATGGGGTGACAACAGTAGCCCTCAGGATCCCAAGTTGAGTAAGTGAAACCCTGGTTGGCCACAGAATGTTTTGTTTTGAAAGAGCAATTTCTTTAAATATTTTGTGCAGCTAAGGTGTGTTTTTCCCTTAAAGGAAATGAAAGTAGTGAGATAGCGGTGCAGGAGAAGTGGGCTTGGAGTGGTCAGTAGAATGAATAACATTTATGGCAGTTCAAGCACAAGCTATCATCGTGGGGCTTCTAGGGAGATGGGTTAGAAATGTGTGTCCAGTCTCAAGTGCATCTCCTTAAGAGACTAAGCCTCCTCCCCTTGCTCCGTCCCATGGTGGGAGAAGAGTGGCCTGCCGCTGAGATGCAATCAAATGCAGACTCTGCAGCCATGGTCGTTTGCTCCTCCACCACGAGGCCCAGTCAAAGAGGAAAGTAGAGGGTGTGCCTTCACAACTCAACCTCTCCTGGACTGACAGCTATCCATCAAATAGACATTTGCTTCTTCTGCTTCCATTTCATCTGGTGGCAATTTGAAGCCCACAGTCAACTGCGCAGGCCCATTGTCTCCTGTCTGGCCTGACCAAAGCGGGGAGAGGACAGTGCAGGGCACAGCCATCCTTCTGCAGACCTGCAGCAGGAAGCAGGTTACTGAGCACCGCCTCCCGTGCACAGGATGCAGAGCAAGCTGAAGGAGTCTGACTCACATTTCAACAGTTTCCTCCCCAGCCTTGTGTTTCTAGGCTCCATCACTCACCCCCTCCCCACTGTCATCACCTCGGTTTCAGACACCGTCATCTCATACAACAGGTTCCTAGGTGGTCTTCTAGAGCCCACCCGGTCCCTGATCCATTCTTCATTCATGACCAAACTATTGTTTCTTAAGTACGAATGTCAGCATGCCGCTCCCCTAGGCTGACTCCAGCAGCTCACTGCTGCCTGAAAGTTAAAGCCCATGTCCCTGACTTGCTCAGTGGCCCTGCACGGGGTGCCCCCTTTCAGGCTGCTCCCACCACGGTCATCTGCTGTGCTGTGCTCCCGCCAAGGCTGCTCCTCCAGCAGGGATTTAAGCATCATATTGGGTCTGGACCACTGGCTTTTGCACAGATTAACTGCATCCAGGCCCCCTGCAGTCTGTCCTCTCTTGTTCGTATCTGTCAGGTCTGAAGAACGTGTCCTCACAGGGCCCTTGTACACCCTTTACTCTCCACATAATGGCCCTTTGTACTTTATATTCCTTCCAAAGTCATTTGTCTCCCCTGTACAAAAGACACTCAATAAGGAAAGGTGATCTGACTTGTTTATGGTTCTGTTCCTAGAATCAACATAGCACAAACGACATAGTGGGCACCCAAAAATATGTGACAAATGGAAATATGGATGAGTGAACAAAAGGAATGATTGACTGAAATGAGAAGCCACTTAAGAGTGAATGTTTAAAAAAAAAAAAACCTATTTTCCTAGAAAACCACTAGGTGGCAGAAGAGAGCACCTGTGGGACTGAGCTTCATACTAGAAAAGTGGTCAATTGGTCGGGGGAAAAAACTCCCCACACTTGAGACGCTATATCCTGGCCAGGAAACCGCCTGGATGGATGAGTGTTAAGACAGCAGACAAACACTCAAGGAGGGATCCTCTGGGCAGAAGGCATCACAGGGGTCTTTGGTTCTTTCTTCTAAGACATCCTTACACTGTTTTTCCCATGCTGCCCTCTCTGGCTCACAGTGTGGAAGGGCTGCCTCCAGGAAGGAAGGCACCAAGGGCAGTGAGATGACACGTTTGGGGTCCGCAACCACTGTAGTTTGCTCAAGCCTTGCCAAGCAACACGAAGTGATGAGAAAGGGTGTTTTATTTTGGGACTCTTGTGGAACTAGGAAGCCAGACGCTATTTACTAACCAGAAAGGCACTGGCAGGAAAAAAAAAGGCCCAATTGTTTGGGACAGTTTCTGACTCACAGTTGGATAACAGAGGAAAAGAACCTCGGGATAATCACGTTTATCACTCTGGCAATTCTCTTCCCCTTTACTTTCTGAACCCCAGTTTTTCCAACCAAATCTTCAAAGAGGACGATGATGGAAAGATTAATAGTAATATCCCATATACATAATATCTCGCTTTTCAGGCGAGAAAGCAAGAGCCCAGAGAGGGAAAAAGACTCGCGTAGTGACTCTGCCAACTGGCTAGTGGCAAAGGTAAAAAAAAGAACCTGTGCACCTCAAATCCTAGTGCAGGTCTTTTTCGCCTAATTTCCTTGTCTTCTGATATATAGCAAAGTCCCAGAGTGAAGTTACTACTTTAAAAAGAAATGTATATAGTTTGGCAGCTCCTCAGAAAGTGAAACATGAGATGGCATATGGCTCTGTGAGTCTACTCCTAGATCTGTGCCCCGAAGGACTGAAAGCAGGCACCACGAAAGTTCACACGCACACCTGCTCACAGCAGCAGAATCGCAAGAGCCAGAGGCGGAGAGAGCACCAGCATTCATTACCGAAGAAGGGGGGGGGGATTTCTGCGCATGCGTAGAGTAGTAAGCCGCCATAGAAAGGAGGGACGCCATGGATCTAAAGAGGAAATCTAAAGCCTGAAGCTACCTCCAGACTCTTTTCTACAAGTCTCTGCCTCTTGCCCCAGGCGCAACAGGAAATGTTATATGCCTGTCTGGCAGCCACAATATGCATAATCACAAAACGTTCCTGTGAACTTCTGCTCTGTACCTAAAACCCTCTAGCCACAAAGATGCAACTCCTGCGCCCGCTGCGCCCGGACCCCCTACCCTCCCAAACCCCAGAGGGTAACAGCACCTGCTACACTTTGTCTCTGTAAAATGCTTCTGCAAAATTTTACTCTTGTCCTCCCCAACCAAAACAGAGATTTAAAACTCCTACTTTGCTGAGACGCAGGGCCCTGAATTCGAAGAACCTATCTCCTCTAGGTCAGAGCCAGCTTAATAAAGAGCTTGGTTTTCTCCATCTCTTCAAGTGCCCGCTGGGTTTCTTGTGCCATTGGAAGCCTACAACTCTCAAAACAGATGAACGCCCCAAACTTTCTCAGGGAAAGAACTTATATACCAAAAGCCACATATGGAATGACTCCTTACATAAATTTCATGTAAGAAATATCCAGAATAGGTAAGTACACACAGGCAGAGCAGAGACTGGAGTTGATCAGCGGCAGAGGGGGATGGGGAGTGACTGCCTATTGGGTATGGGTTTGCTAGAAATGGTGAAAATGTTTTGGAAATAAAGATGGTCATAGCACACTTTTTCTTTTTGTACCAGGGAGTGAACCTAGGGCCTTCTCACTGAGCTACATCCCCAGTCCTTTTTAAAAATTTATTTTGAGACCTAAGTTGGTAAGTTGCCCAGTTGCCCAAGGCTGGGCTTGAACTTGTGACCCTCCTGCTTCAGCATCCAAGTATGGGGATTATAATTATGTGCCACCATACCTGGGAGTACACTTTCTGAAAGTGCTAAATGTCACTGAATTCTGCACATTAAAAGGACTTCGTTTATGCAATTGCACCTCAATAAAAAAGAAAGGTGTCATGTTGTCCTCTATTGTGAGCTCAAAATGACAGGCAGAGGATGAGGAAGACAGGTTATGTGATTCCAGGCCCAGGAGCTCCCAGCAGGGAAGGCAGGCCCATGGCTTGCAACTTCCCCGACGGGTGAGCGAGTTTCCACCTAAGACATGGGAAGGAGAGGTGTAGGGGTCTAATTCTGAGTTTAGAGAACCCGCTGCAGAGAGAGGGCAGTAATGCCAGACTGAGGGGCCCCCATCAGCACGGCCTGCACCCTGGAAACCAGAGAGAAAGAAGTGAGGCCAAGGCTCCGGACCACCAGCAATCAACTCCCCAGGTCCAACGCAGCCTCAGAAGAATGACCTTGCCCTGGGGAGCAGTCGCGCATCCCCCAGGCTCCTTGCCAGCCCTTCCAGCAGCAGAGGTTAGGGTTACAGCTGGAGAAGCGCAGCACCTGGTAAGACAGCTTCGGGAAGAGGAAGAGCCCATATACTACAGGGAAGAGGGGCACAGGGTTTGCAGGGCTGGAGGAGAGGGGCCAGCATGGTAGTCTTCAAACGGTGGGAGAGTAGGCAGGATTCTTTTTTTGTTTAGCTTTTCAGAGGCCAAACTAGAACGAAGCAGGAGAAACTTCCAGAGAGGAAGTATTTTCCTGAGGCACTGGAGAATGGATCCAATGAATACAGCCACCCCAACACACACCACCTTATCTGCACACATGACAGATGAGTGTGTTTGAGGGATCTGTTAATAACGGATCAAACAGGTAAGAGGTGGCTGGCAAGGCCATACAAGACCTTGTAGGGACTCCATTTGCAGGAGGCAGGGAGAGTAAGTTAAAGAACAAAAATAAGTAAATCCAAAGAGAACTCTTGTGTGACCGATGGTATATTATGAATTGGGGAACATGACGACTTTAATTCTTGCCTACCTGAGGTCCCTGCAATCCCCTACACACACACACACACACACACACACACACACACACACACACACACGAAAAGAAAATAATAGTGACACCTGAACAAGAAATGTTTTGCCATTTTGAGAGTGAGCTCACCATCTCATAAAGAATCTAAAGGGCAGCCACATGCAATGGCATCCTAGTGCTCTGGGAGGCTGAGGCAGGAGGATGGCAGCTTAGTGTCTTAACAAAACCCTCAGAAGAATGAATTTCTCAAAATGAAAAATACAAAAGGGCTGGGATGTAGGTCAGTGTGAAGTTGGGGTAAACAAGAAGAATCCAAATGGCCTTTGGTGAGCCATATGACTGGACAATGTTCCCACACAGAAAGGCAAGGGGATGCTTTTTGGATTACCTAGACATCATTTAAACATGCTACTATTAACCTTCTAGGCTGTTCACTTACATTTTTAATTCTGAATTTGCATGCCCACAGGACCTTGTCATCCTACACAGGGACAGTCCATACACTTGAGAAACCGCCAGAGCTCAGGGCCTGGACAACCACAAGCCTGTGAGAGACTCAGATCCAAAATGTCTGGGATGGCCATAAGTGAAGTGGGCGGTGGTTGCACTGGGCCAGATGCAGGGCATGATGTCTTCCTGGTCTCTAGTATGAGGCCTTGCTGTATAGCCAGGCAGCCTGGTTTGAAGCCCCTCCCCACATACAAGGTGGGGGTACTGGGCGGGTGCTGAACCACTGGCGTCTGTGCTTCTCATCCAGAACATGGGGGTGATGGCACACCTACCACAGGGGCTGCTGTAAGGGCTCAGGGCACACAGCACACACAGGGTTCAGGGCACAGGCTGATATCAGGGGCAGATCTGAGCACGCAGAGATGACTGACGGGTGCATACTGGCTCCCAGCATGAGTCTGTCAATGTCAGGAGTAAGTAGTTACAAGAATAAGCCAGCTAGGACCACAGTCTGCTTTTCTATTTTTCCTTTTGTCCAGGTCCTGGTTTGCTTTCTTTCCCCAGATTGGGGGCCCCCCGGCATTGATTCCACAAGCTGTCACTGGTAGACAGGCGAGATGCCCACAGATCTCTCCCACAAGCTGTCGCCTTTGGGAGCCCCCACATTCCCACAGCCCCACTCTCGGCAGGCTGTGCTGGTGGTCACAATACATCAGAAGTGACAGAGAGAAGACTGTCAGTTCCGGGACATGGCTCAGCTGGCAGCTCTTCATCTCCTGTAGCAGAAGCCACCGCATACTTTTGGGCAGCATTGGGCAGGCACTAACCCACGTCACAGACTGGCCTGGTGACGGTGCTGGTCTAGAGTACACAGGTGGGGTAGTAAACAAGATCTCTGCTCTCGTGGAGCCTACATTTCAGAAGGGAAGACAGAAGATAAATGTTGACAAAAAGATCAGGCGGCGCAAAGTACAAGGGAGAAAACTTAATTGCCCCTCACGCGTGTTTACGGCAGTTTCACTGAGAATTGCCCAATCATAGGAGCACGCGGGGTGCCCTTAGCAGGTGAATGGATAAGTCAACTATGCCACATGCAGAATGTGGAGTATCCCTCAGTGCTGCAAAGGAATGAGCTGTGGAGCTATGCAAAGATGGGGAGGAAACTTAACTGCATATTCCTAAGTGAAAGATGCCAATCAGAAAAGGCTACATAATGCAGGGCTCCAACGCTGCCATTCTGGAAAGGGTACAGCTGGGAGACAGAAAGATCAGTGGCTGCCAGCAGCTGGGGGAGGGAGGGATGAACCTACTCTGTAGGAGACTGTAACTGTGGATTTCTGTCCCCACAAAACTGTCCCAACTGAGGGAAATATACCAGCAGGAGTGAACTAGGTTAAGCTGGGGGCTCTTAGTCGACAATGTGTCCATGCAGGTTCATTATCATGACAGATGCAGGAGGCTAGATAGAGGGTGGTGACAGAAAGGCCATGCAAACTGGGGCTGGCAGTATACGAAAACACTCTGTTCCTTCCTTGATTCTGTCCTGTTCCTGAAATTGTTCTAAAAAATCAAGTCTATTTAAAAAGAAAAAAAAAAAAAAAAAAAGAAGTCACAATAGCATGAGGTGATGAAGGAAGGTAAGTGGTTAAGGAAGGCCTACAGGACAAAGCAGGATGTGACCAAATGACAAGGAGACAGTCATACAGATGGGTCAAGAAAGCATCCCACGCAGGGAGAATTACTTGTGCAAAGGCCCTGTGGCAGGAACCACATCGGCACAGGCAAGGAACTGAAAGAAGCCAGTGTGGCTGGAGCTGGGAGGGCACATGAACAAAACCAGTCACAATCAGAGAGGAGGGCAAAGTGTGCTCATGGAAGGCTTTGATGTCAAGAGTTTAAATGACATTCCAAGCCTACAGGGTCGTTACTGCAGGAGTGCAACGATGAGACCTGTGCGTAAGGACCACTCTGGCTATAGTGTGGGTGGGAAGGGAGAGAAAGAAGCACAGAGCCCGCTTAGGTGGCTCTGCAGCCTGGGCAGGGTAGCCCCTCAGCACCTACTCAACATGTCACCACTGTCTCAGCCAAGCCACCCGGCATGACCAGCCTCAGCACTCGGGGGTGAGGATTGAGCTACAGGGGCCTCAGATTCTTCACGCTGGGTTTCATGGTGGGTCCAGAGGAGCTGGTGGTGTCCCCATCAGAGCCTCAGGTGTCTGCTCCATGGCAGGCTTGGGAGGGAGGAGAGCAGGTGGCACTGTGGTCACTCCACCCTCCTGTGGCCAGAGGTGCTTCCCAGACACTGCTTTTACATTGAGGTTTTGCACAAGGTTTTGTTTGCTAGTAACACAAAGGACCAGCATCCCACACTCAGCCCCCTAACTTTCCAGGGCAGAACTCTTGCACCCCCAGCAATGATGCAAGGAGGGATGGCCAGACACAGGTGTGAGGGAGGACACACAGGCCAGGGCACCTCTACTGGGCTCGGACGATCTTCCAAGCTTTCACAGCAAGCGTTCGCTCTGTGTTGACAGGGGTGCTGGACCTCGCCTTTCCTCACCCTCATCCCACTCACCCCCACTTGTATGGAAGTGTTTTGCATTTCATAAACTTGCTTACACCCAGCCCCACCAACAGACTCAGCATAGGAGTGGGAGATGGGCAGAGGCCGAACATGACACCCATACCCCAGTGCACCACTCAGCAGCACCGCTGTCCCTTGGTCAGGGACTACGGGCCTCCCCATTTCTTGTCATATCAACCGATGCAGCACCAAGCAGGCAAAGCCAAATGGATTCCCCACCTGCTACCCTAAGACACCGTGCTCCTAGGGAGCTGCCTCTGTCTGGCTTTCCAGCACAGTGGAGAACTTCCTCTTCTCTTGAAAGAGCTTGCCCATCCCCTGCCTGTGCTGGGTCCCTGTCAGGTGCAAGGGATGGTGGCCAGCTCCCTAGCTGTGGCAGCTCTGAGTAAACAGCTTCTGCTTGTTCCAGCTCTGCTGTGCTTTGTTTATTGCCACACGATCCTTACCTAAGTCCTTCTCTCTTCCCAGCCTGCTCTCTTGTGCCACCTAACTCTGACACTGTCCCGCTTAGGTGACCCCTCGCTGGCAAGCCTGCAGAGACCCTTCCAATCAAGGCAACTGTGTGCTTCCAGCACTCAGGGATGTTCTCGCCCCAATGAGCACTAGATGTGGGTGTCAACTGTTTCCCCAACTGCACTGTGAGATCCTGGGGGCTGGAGACAGCATCTTATTTAACCTGCATGATGACTATCACATGAGAGCCCAGTGGACATCAACTGGATGCTTGGCCAGCATCTGTACTCTCCTCCTCCCACTTGTGAACATATTTCCCTGCAGAAGTCCTCTCATGGTCTCTTTGGAGGAGACCTGGTTTGGGCTCTTGTCAGGGGGCGAGCTGAGCTGTTAGTGTGGGAATAGGGTGTCTCCATGTGTATAGCTCCTGACCTGATGACACACCACACTGCTGACTACCTCCTTCCTGCACACTTGCCATTAAGACACTAAGTAAATGGGCATAGCCAGGTTCTAATAAAACTTTATCTACAAAGACAGGCAGTGGGTTGGAGTTGGCCTACGGGCTGAAGTTTGCTAAGCTTTAGCTTAACCTTTTTCCTCTCTTTATGAATTCTTGAGGCTCAAACCATGCCCTCTTGTCCATTGTTGTGTCCCTGGTGACTGGTATTTATGGGATGCAAGATTCAAGTAAAGGTCTCACTCCTACCACTTACTCCATCCCCCCAACTCTGTTCTTTAAGTCACTTTGTAAAGTCTCAAAGACAGAAATAAATCTTCCTGCTTTTCTAGGTTATGATGACTACTCCAAGAACCAAATAAAGACAACGCAGAGACTGTGAAGTGCAGCGCACATGTGTGCTGGGTTCACTTTCCTACTGCCGTACTGACTCCTCTAAAAGCAAGACACTTTTGTTTGCTCTGAATGTGAGATGACTCTCATCCAAGAGAGGACCGTGCTCCTCTATGCCCTGGCAGGTAGCTGGTCTGGGGCTTAACTGCAGACTGCCTTCTGCCCTACAGAATCCCCCTGCCCTGGGAGTGCAGCACCGGGTGATCTAGCTGAGACCACACTTCTGAGGAAAGGAGATCAAATGGCAAAAGATCAAATGGCTCTGGAGTCTCCAAGGCCTCTGAGGGTGGACCACTGTTTCTGAGTTACAGTCAAGAAGCTCTGAGGACTGACTGGTAGTGGGCATGAGAACAGTATCAAGATCTCCAGGTTGGTACAGTGGCTCATGCTTGTAACCCCAGCACTTTGGGAGACTGAGGCAAGAGGATCACTAATTCATGCTCAGCCTAAGCAACCTCAATAGACCCAATATCAAAATTAAAAATAAAGGGCTAGGCATATAGCCCTTCCTGGGGTTTCATCTCCAATATCACACACACAAAATTTAGGTTGGAAAATGGACCAGGATGATGAACGCAGAAGGAGGAGCTGTAAGATGGTGAGTGGTAAGCAGCAGAGAAAGAGCTTCTCCAAGTGTTCCTGTCTAAACACAGGAACACAGCAACATGGGGAAGATAAGAGGGAGGGAAGTGAGTCCCCTGGACCCAGGAAGGAACTGAGGCACCAATTAAAGCCCACGGAGAGTGAACAAAGAAACTTCAACGAAGAAGAAGGAGGTACCCATCAGCACCTCCTCCCTGAGACAGGATGCACCGCACGAGAGGAGCAATTCAGACCTGCAGACGCCCGGTGAGTGCTGGTGACTCCCGATGCCTTAATGGAGAGATGCAGCAGTGCAGGGGAGCAGCAGACATGAAGGACTACACTAGCTGGTGGTGAGTGCTGAGGGCTTGGTTGTCCTGCACGCAAGAGAGTGATTGGCCAGAAACCATTTTTGAGAAGGGCTGGCTGAGCTCAGAACAGAGCTGCTGTTGGCTCCCTCTAGTGGCTCCCAGCTGGACTCAGACCCTCCGAAGGTGCGCTGATGGCTGCAGGCCGCCAGAAGGTGCAGGCTCACTGAGATTATTTACTATCCTGCCAAAAAGCTACTGCTGGTTTGCTGGAATAGATAGCATGGATCAGGTCTCTGTCTCCACATGTTGTTTGTCAAGGACAGCTGAGACAAACCTGGAAGTGGACTTCCTTTTTCCTCTTTTTTTGTTGTTGTTATTGTTAGTGTTGTTTTGATTTTTGTTTTCTGGTTTTTTTTTTTAATTGTTTCAACTTATGTAAGTATGAATGTGGTATCTAGCCTGTTTGTGGTTGTGGTCCTGTTCTGTTCTTTTATTGCTTCCTTCTCTTTCCCTCCACTCTTCTGCACCAATTTCCCAAAGTTACCATGATCCCCCTTTGTCCTCCAGCCTTACTTCTCATCTTTTCCTCTCCTTCCACTTCTCTATTTTTTCCCTAACCCATTTTAAATTTTAACCCCTCAAGTCAAAGTTGACATATCAAGGACTTGTATGCTGCATACAATTTTCTGGTTTGTTTTAGATTTTGTTATATAACTACATCTAGTTCATACAGTTAAATGTGGCAAATTAATGGTTACTTCCATTTGTCATTTTCTAGGCTGTGTTTTATGCTATTGTCATTGGTATCACTATAGGCAAAAGTGACATAATTGTCCTAAACAGCTGTTCTTCCTGGTATTCCAAGACCCTGAGATTGACCAAGGGTCACAGAAAATACGGTGGCATAGTATCAAAGAACTAGGGGCTCGGCCAAACAAGTAGCAACTTCTTGTCCCCAACAAATTGAAGAGGTAGGATCTTGCAGCAGACTCAAAAAGCAAAAACCATCTACACCTGGAAAATTACTAGGAGAAGTAGTTATTTCCTAAGGGTTCTAAATACTAGCAATAAAGCAACCCACTGCAGGTAATTTATAAACATCACTCCAGGAATTAAACTATAAAAAAAAGGAAAATGAAAAGACACTTAAACAAGATGCAACCCCAGACATCTAGTTTACCAAAAGCAAACCCAGGGGGCAGTGAGGTGGGACAATCTGAAAACCACCCACCTGGCCTCTCTGAAGTGGTAACAACAAAACAATTGAATGAGGTTCTAGAAAAAACTCAAATCAGAAATAATTTCTCAGACAACTGCAGAAATGGTGTCCACATGAAAACCATGCTTAGTGATTCTAGAGCAGATACAGACAAAAAGATAGAGAAGCTTAAGAAAATTATGGAAGCCATGAATGCTCAGCATAGCAAAGAAATAGAATCTATGGGGCAGATTCAAGTAGATATCTAGGAGAATAAAAATTCCACTGAAAGTATCCACAGCAGATTAAGCTAATGTGAGGACAGGATCTCAGATATAGAAGACAGGCTTGCAGTTAGTGATCATGAAAAGAAAGATTTCTTAAAAATAGCAAGGGAGTATGAGAAATTCATACAGCTACTGGTAGGTGGTGCAAAGAAGAATAACATAAGATTGATGAGAGTCAATGAAAAAGCAGAGACTAGCACAAATGATATAAAAAAACTGTTCACAGATGTCATGGTAGAAAATTGCCCTGGAAGAGAAAAAGAATTTGACATACAGATCAGTGGGGCATATAGACCTCTAATTAGCCAAAATTAAAAAAAAATTTACAGCCAGGCATATCATAGTCAAGATTCCAGAAATTCAACACAAAAATAGAATCTTGAAAGATGTTAGGGAAAAGAAGCAAATCATTTATAAAAGAAAGCCCATCAGAATCACAGCTGATTTCTCAGCACAAAACCTCAAGTCAGGAAGAGCTTGGATTGAAGTATTTCAAGCTCTAAAGAAAAACAATCTTCAACCCAAATTGATGTATCCCACAAAACTATCTTTCAAAATTGATGGAAAAATAAGATACTTCCATGAAAAAGAACATCTGAGGAAATTTATGACACCAAACCAGCACTCCAAAATGTTTTGAAGGACATTCTAGAAAGAGATAACAAGGAGCACAACACCACACACACCAGTAGGAACCCACCAGGCCAGGCAAACAATCAAACAGGGGGAGGGGAAAAAAAGGGGAGGGAGCCAACATCAGGAAAATAGTATGACAAGTCAATACATACCAGTTATAACCATCACTGTTAATAGTATCAATTCACCAATAAAAGACACAGACTGGCAAAATCAATCAAGAAGCAAGATCCAACAATATTGTGCATACAATAAACACATTTAATTAAAAAAGAAATTCATAGGCTGAAAGTCAAAGGGTGGAAAACAATACTCCATGCAACAGGAACCCAGAAAAAAGCAGGGGTAGCTATTCTATTTGCAAAGTGAATTTCAAGCTAAGGCTGATTAAGAGAGATAACGAACGTCACTACATCTTTGTAAAGGGAAAAATCCAAGAGGAAGAGATAACAGTCATAAATATATATGCAACAAATTCCTGTCCACCTAACTATATAAAACAAATATTAATGGGCATGAAAAATCAATTAAGCACTAATACAACTATATTGGGGGACTTTAATACCTCACTGTCACAAAAAGACCAGCTGGACAAAAAAAATCCACAATGAAATAATAGAACTGAACCAAACTTTTGAACAAATGGACTTAGTGATAACTACAGAGTGTTTGACCCCACAACATCAAAATACATATTCTTCTCAGCTGCACAGGGATATTCTCCAAAACAGATCACATATTAGCCCATAGAACATGCTTAAGTAAATGTAAAGAGATCAAAATTATCCCATGCATATTACCAGATCATAGTGCAATGAAATTGGAAATCAATGACAAAAGAAACCACAAGAATTTCATAAACACATGGAAATTAAATAGTACCCTCCTGAAAAACCAATGAGTCATAGATGAAATTAAAGAAGAAATTAGACAGTTTCTAAAATGATAATGACAATACAACACCCCAGAACTTATGGGACATAATGAAAGCAGTCCTAAGAGGGAAATTTGTAGCAGTGAATACCCATATCAGGAAAATAGAGGAAGTACAAATAAACAATTTAATGTTGAAAGTTAAATTTCTAGAAAAAGAAGAGCAGGCTAGGCCAAAAGCTCATATAAGGGAGAAAATTATAAAAATCAGAGCAGAAATTAATGCATTGAGACTAAAAAAAAAAAAAAAAAGAATCAATGAATCAAAGAGTTGGTCCTTTGAAAGATTAAATAAACTCAACACAGCCTTAGCCAACCTTAGCAAAAAAAAGGAAAGACTCAAATCCATGCAATTAGGAATGAAAAGGGTGAAATCACAACAGACTCTGTAGAAATGCAGAAGATCTTCTACACCTACTTCAAAAACTTGTATTCCAATAAGATGGAAAATGCAGAAGAAATGGACAGATGCCTAGATACATATGAATTACCAAAGCTGAATCAAGAGGATATACAAATCCTAAATAAACCAATATCAATCAATGAAATCAAAGATGTAATTAACAACCTACCAACAAAGAAAAGCCCAGGCCTGACAAATTCACTGCTGAATTCTACAAGAAATTTAGAGAAGATTTAATGCCAATACTTTTCAGACTCTTTAATGAAATAAAAAGGGAGGCAATACTCCCAAATTCATTCATGGAAGCAAGCATTACCCTGACACCAAAACTGGACAAAGGCCCAACTAGGAAAGAGAATTATAGGCCAATCTCTCTCATGAACATAGACGCAAAAATCCTCAATACGGTACTGGCAAACAGAATGCAACAAATCATCAAGAAGGTTACACAGCATAACCAAGTGGGATGCATACCAGGGATGCAGGGATAGTTCAATATACACAAATCAATACATGCAATATACCATATTAACAGAGCCAAGCACAAAAATCATGATCATCTCAATGGATGCATAACATGCTTTTGACAAAGACCAGCACCTATTCATGATAAAAACCTGCAGAAAATTGGAAGAGATGGTCTTTATCTCAATCTAATAAAATGAAAAACCAACAGCCAACTTCATATTAAATGGATAAAATTGATAACTTTCACTGTAAAATCAAGAACAAGGATGTCCACTGTCTCTACTCTTATTCAACATAGTCCTGGAAACTTTAGCGAGAGCAATTAGAAAAGAGAAAGAAATAAAAGGAGTAATGATAGGAAAGGAAGAAGTTAGGTTATCATTATTTGCAGATGACATGACAGTCTACATAGAAGACTCCAATAAATCCACCAACAAACTACTAGATTTAATAAACAAATTCAGTAGTATAGCTGGATACAAAGTCAACACTCAAAAATCAATGGCCTTCTTGTACATGAATAACAAACTCATGGAGAGAATTTATGGAAACATCTTTCACAATAGCATCAAAAAAATGAAATACCTAGGAAGCAATCTAATGAAGGATGTAAAAGGCCTCTACATTGACAACTGCAGTATTATGAAAAAGAAAATTACAGTGGATCAGAAAATGGAAAGATATCCCCTGCTCTTGGGTAGGCAGAGCCAATATAGTGACAATGTTATACAAAACTGTTATATAGATTTAATGCCATTCCAATAAAAATTCCAATAGTATATTTTACAGGAAAAAAAATCCTAAAATTCATTTGGAACCAGGAGAGACCTAGAATAGTCAAGTCAAGGCAATTCCGGGCAACAAAGGCATCACAATCCCTGACTTGACTATAAAGCTATGGTGATAACAACAGTGTGCTACCAGTAAAAAAAAGGACCCAAAGATCAATAGAACAGACTAAAAGATGCAGAAACAACTCCAGACATACTCAGCCACCTAATCTTTGACAAAAATGCCAAACATATTCACTGGAAAAAAGATAGTCCCTTTAATAAATGGTTCTGGAGAAACTAGTTCTGCATACATCAAAGATTAAAATTGGACCCATATCTTACAGCATGCACTAAACTAAATTTGAAATGGATCAAAGATCTAAATATTAAGACAGAAATATTGAATCTGCTGAAAGACAGAATAGGTAAAACTCTTAAAGACATGGTATAGGCAAAGACGTTATTAATAAAACCTCAATTGCACAAGAACTATCACAAAGAATCAACAACTGGGAACTCATCTTATTAAAAAGCTTTTGCACAGCAAGAGAAACCACCAACAGTGTGAAGAGAAAAGCCACAAGGTGGGAAAAAATGTCTGCTGGCCATTCCTCAAAGGATTACTATCGAGATGTATAAAGAACTAAAAAAAAAAATCAGACATTCCGAATTTAAAAACCCAATCCAAAAATGGGCATCTGAGATGAATACATACTTCTCAGATGAAGCAATACAAATAGCAAATAAATATATGAAAAATGTTCAACATCGCTGGTCAATTAGAGAGATGCAAATTAAAACAATACTGAGGTTCCATCTCACCCCAGAAAGAATGTCTATTATCAAGAAATCAACCAATAACAAATGTTGGAGGGGCTATGAGGAAAAAGGAACTCTTCTCCACTGTTGGTGGGAGTGTAGACTGGTACAACCATTATGGAAATCATTGTGGAGAGCCTGAAAAAAATAAGATTGGATGTTCATTTTGACCCAGCTATTCTTCTTCTGGGTATCTTCCCAGAAGAATTAAAAACATTGTACCACAGTTGATATATGTGTATCCATGTTTATAGAAGCACAATTTATAATAGCTAGATCTTGGAAACAACCCAAATGCCCATCAATCAAGAAATGGATAAAAAAATGTGGTCTTTTTCTGTAATGGAATATTACTCAGCCATAAAGAAGGATAAACTGGAGACTTTTACAGGTAAATGGATGTAATTTTGGACCATACTCATAAGTGAAATAACATATGCAAATGTGTAAACATCATATTATCTCCCTAGTGTGAGCAGCTGAAAAGTAGGTAAGATCCAAAATGTATAATAGATATTGTAAAATGGGAAGAAACTTCAAAAGAAAAGAGAAACTGGGTTGGGGGAATGGAGAAAAGAAGGAAGTGATATAAGTTAAGATAGTTATACTACTAGAACACAATTTTTATTTTTGGTACTGGGGATCGAACTCAGGATCTCATACTTGTCAGGTAAGCGCTTGTGCCACTGAGCTAAAGCCCTGGCTAAGATAGTTATACTACTAATTTCTCTTAGTTCATTGAAAAGATAGGTTTGTGCTAATATTGTTTGGGCAATTAAATGCTGATATCTTTTACTCTGAGTAACAAATTTAAAGATAACAATGATTAATACATCATGTATTAATCATTGTTACCCTGCTATCATATTGTTTTGGAATTTTTTTTCCTTTAAAATAAAAACAAAAAAGAATACAGAAGGAGGAGTGAGTCTGGGGGCTGTTGGAGCAGGGAGACTACGAGCCTGAACCAGAACACATTCAATGTGAAATGCCGGAAGGCCACAAATAAGCCGGTTCTGCCAGGTGCTCCCAGCCTGCCTGCTTGCATCAAGACTAGAGACCCACCTTCAGATTAGCGCCTCCAAGCCCACATGCCAGCAATTAGTTCTTGGAGTTAACTAATCGAGTGACTATAATAGCACTACAAGAACCAACTAAGGAACACACTCACACATCACTGCCACAGGAAATTGTGGGAGAACAGAGATAATAAAAGTCCACAGGGCCAATGTAAACCCTAGCTGCCCTGCTTTAGATTTTAAAAGGATGCAGCAGGGTGTGCTACTATAGCTGCCCGGAAGCAGCCTCTCAGGAGTCAGAGCCAGGAGAAGAAACAGGAGGAGCCCGAGGTGTGTCCAGGGGAGCAGTGGGTATGCAGGGGTTCACTGGGATAAGAACTGAGCTTGGATTCCGCGCAGACCCGGCCGAGGGTTCTGTGTGACAGGTAGGCAGGTGCCCTTAGCAGGGACCCAGCACTCAGATGTCAGGTATCCTTTAAGTAACCTGTTCCTAATACAAACCAATGACAGTCACACACGGTTTACACATCACGATAAATTCAAGCAGCCTGGGTTATCACTGTAACAATCACACTCTTACTCATGCTCCAATGTTCTTGAACAGGAAAGCAGTCAGCGTGTGCCATGTCTGACCAGCCCCCACCACATTTGTCTCACAGAAAAAGCCATCAAGATCAAGAGGTCCTATGGGATAAAATGCACATTCTTGTCTCCTCTCAACATAGTCCTGCAGCCTGTGTGACCTCTTCCCCACAGCATCTGTGCCTAAGTGTCCCTGTCCAGCCCCCAGGTTCACAGCCCCCCTCACAGGGGCTGGAAATCCCATTCCCTTCCTTCCGGCTCTGCCATGCAAATCCCCTTCACACCACAGTCTTCACTGGCCACTCCTTTGCATGGTCCCTGCTTTCCCACTGCACGTAGGAAGCAGCTCCCATTGCTCCTTGCATGCCCCAGGCTGTTCCAGCGGTTATTTTCTCCTGCCTTGTGGCATCAGTGGTTCCTATGTTCATTTCCTGCATCAGACTCTGAATTTCTGGGCTCAGGGTTTGAATTCTGTCACACTCTGAAACAAGCCAGTATAATAAATCCTTGTGGGTGGTGTGAACAGCCATCTCACCAGACCCTTCCTATTACTGGGAGTTATTTGCCATCAACAAATAGGTCTGATGATCCTTCGATAGAATAACAAATGATTTGTTGGCACTGCATAAGCCCAAGTAATAAAAGAAACAGCAATAACATAATAAAACCAATTTGGTGGTCTTGGAAGCAGAGTCTGTCCCACATCTCCCCCCAAAACTGCTTTTCAGCTTTCTGTCTGAACTCAGAGCACCCTCACTGCCACCCCAGTTTCTCCGCCCTGTAGACTGACTCTCAGAAAGTAGAGGTTTGGATGTCCCAGCCTGGGAACTGCCACCACTGCTCTCCCTGTCTCTCCACATCCCCCGGGGGCCCCAGCTCAGCAGCTCTCAGTTCTCAAATCCAGCTTCAGCAGAGGGGTCAACCTGGGCATAATTGAGGGCCCCAGTGCCTGCTCCCCTTCCTGCCCTCTGATCCACCTGCCACCTCCCTTGTCAACAGATGGCTGCCTGAGCCCACCCGCTCCTTCCAGCTCACAGGCAGCTGAAGGCCAGGGTGGGGTGGGGGTCCTAGGAAACCCAACTACTCATGATGCCTAACCTATCCCGTGGAGACAGAACCCAGGCCAGGAAGATAAAGGCCGAGGGATCTTTGAAAGACGACAAAATTAGGATGGGATACAGTGGCCTCTGGAGCTCCCTGGCTCCTCCTCCTCAGAGGTATCTACCGCTGAATTATAAATTACATTTTACTGTTACCTCTTTATGCACCTCAAACGCAATGATCCATGTCTCAGCAGCTTCTAACAAAGTCATGGCTGCAGAGCACCCACCTTCCTTCCTCAAGAGGAGGGCAGAGCCCTTGGCAGCAAGGAAAGCACTCACCTGCCTCTCCCCACTCCCAGGAGAGAAGGACCAGCCTCCTGGCCTGTGTGGGGTCGACCAGTCATCTTCTAGGACTTCCACACAGCTATGGAAACCTTGTGTATGGGACCGATGCCTCCCTTCCCCTCCGCCCTTCTTGGGGAGGGGGGGTCTCCATCTGCTCCATGGCTGTGTTTCACGCTTGGCTCCCTCTCATTGTTGGTGGGGGGCAGGAAGGAGAGAGTGGTTGCGTTTAACCATTGCAGACACTCGGCAGGGCTGGCCTTACTGCCACCTTAGGTAAGTTTGGAGGTCAGAGGATGGGGGGACATGGGATCAGGGAGCCCTGACTCCCTCCCAGAGGGGCGGAGAAGGACACCTGGGTTTAGGATTAGGGATCCGGCTGAAAACAGCTGTTTCCTGCTCAACACCCAGAACTAATCTATAGGTTGAAACCTGAGCCGGTTGGCTGTTTATTAAATTGGGAGAGAGGGAGGGAGATGGGAAAGAAGGAAGCAGGCAAAGTGTTCTCCCAGGTGACCACAGGATTTGGGGACTATCTAGCGTTCACACCCTGCTTGCTAGAGGAAAAAGCACTCTGCCAGGCACCCACCAATTTATGCATAAGCCTCAACAGAACCAGAACCCCACAGGAGAGCCACACTCACCAAAGAAGGGCAGCCATCGCCAAGTGGGACAGGCCTGCCTCTCACTTCGAGATGTATCTGGTGTGGCTAGGCCAGAGTCTGGACCCACAGACTTCTTTGTTCTTTGCCACAGCATGGGGTGGGAATGCCACAAATTCATCTGGGCATGGTGGAGCTTTAGGCTTGTTTTTCTTTATCCCCCCACCCCCAGTATACAAAGCTATTATGAATATCCTTTACCTATCTCCCTACCCATGCAGGAAGCAGTGATGCTATCTCTCGGCATCTGTTCGACCCAAAAGCCAGCTGAAGCTCTCTGCACAGCCAAGCCTGGCCTTGGTCCTCAGCCTAGCATGGTGAGGGCCCCTGCCTGCAGTCACTGGGTCACTGGGAAGGACATCACAGGTGCTACAATCCAGCCACTCTCTGGGGCTCTTCAGGGGCGGTGCATTACCCTCATTATTGTTAACCACTCATCTTCCAGGGCAGGGTGAGGAATCATGCCCAGATGGAAAAAGGTCCTTATGTGAGGATCATGAGTAGCTGGCCTGAAGCATGTGATGCACTGGCTTACCCAAGGCCTGCAGATGACCTATGAATGCCCACTATTCAGGGACCACTCATCCCCTGGTAGTGGCTTGCTGATGTGAGCCATCAAGTCCTATATAAAGACTAGTAGGACTGTAAAGGAAGCAGATGTATGCTGCTCTCACCTGCCACCAGGGGATGATGTCATTAGGTGGTCCACTGTCGCCAGGAGGAGCCTGAGATGGAAAGAAGAAACCAACTCCCTCTGAGGAGGAGCTCTGCCACCACCAGGCAGGAGAAGAGCCCCACCTCCCTACCACTAGAGCCCTGGCTTCTCCCTTGCCTTGGCTCCCTGTCTTCTGCCGCAGGGAGAAAGTTTCACAGCAACTGAACACTGCTTATCTTCCCAGCTGGACAGAGACGCTGACAAGTCCCAGCCCTCTCTCCAGTGGGGGAGGCACCCCAGGATGGGTATCAGCAAGGCAGCTTCTGTCAGTAAGGCAGAGTGGTTCAGAGGAAGACTGGGGGTGATGATAACCCTGAGTGACAGGTCCCCAAGGGTGGGGTCCACGATTTAGAAAGGGTACAAAGGAGGGACCTCGGCAGGACAGAAGATGGAGACTGCAGGCGGAAGGTCAGATAGGGAGCTTGATGCACAGTTCCCACAGCTTCCTGTTATTCCATCAGATAAACAGATAAAAAGGGTCTACCTGTGCCATAAAGTGCCATTCAGCCATGAAAGGAATGAAATTCTGACACATGTTGCAACATAAGGAACCCCAGCAACATCTTTCTAAGTCAAAGAAGCCAGCCACAAAAGAACACATGCGGTATGATCCCATTTATATGAAATATCCGGAATAGGCAGATCTGTGAGAGACAGAAAATGTAGTAGTGGTTGCTTAGGGCCAGTCGTAGAGGTGGGGAAGGGGGTGACTGCCTACGCCATGGGTTTCTGGGGGTTTGGGGGTGGAAGTGGTGATGGAAGTTCCTTAATGCGCTGTGGAGACGGTTGCCTAACCCTGGGGACTAGCAAGATTCAGTTATTGAGCTGTATACTCTACATAGATAAATTTGTTTATGTCTCAAAAAGCTGTTATTATTAATGAGAAAATTATTCATGAGAAAAACAACTAAAGAAGGACTTGGAAGGCTTTTTGGAAAAAAAATTGTGATACTCCAAAAAGGAAAATGAATGTAAAATTTACAAGTGTGCCAGGTGCAGTGCCTCACAACTGTAAACCCAGCACTCTGTAAGGCTGAGGCAGGAGAATCACACATTTGAACCCATCCTGAGCAATTCAGCAACTTAATGAGAGCCTGTCTCAAAAGTAAAAAAAAAAGAGAGAGAAGAAAAGGCTGGGGATGTAGCTCAGTGTGAACACCCTGAGTATCAAAAAGAAAAAAAAAAAAAAAAAACCTGGGCACAGTGGCAGGAGCCTGCTGTAGTCCCAGCTTCTCAGGAGGCTAAGACAGGAGAATCAGTTGGGCCCAGCAGTTTGGGGCAAGCCTGGGCAACATAATGAGACCTTGGCTCAAAAGACAATTACAAATAAAGTTTCAAATATTCAAAGGAATAATGTTACGTTTATTAATGGGATCAAACAAACAATTGCTAAAATCTGCAAGATTTAAGAAGAAATTATAAATTGAAAATGAAAGTTTATGGAAGCATTAGGTTTTGAGATTTATAATTTCAACACATGAATACTGGCTAGTTAAAAATAAAATAAAAACACTGTGGGACAGGTTTTCGCGTGTCACCTTAAGTAAGTCACCAGCTCGTTGCTATCGATACAGTAAGTTAGAAAATGCTCTACAAGGGGGTGGTAGCCCTAGAATCACTTTCTAATGAAACCTCTCCCCGCTCCTTTCCTCTCTCCATCTTCCCAAAAGGAAACAGCTTTGCACACCTGCTAGCCATCCTTATTGCAAATCTCAGCTTCTGCGTGCCCATCACTGTGTGTCTGGTGGGTCCCCAGCTCCCCGGGTGGGTGCCCGTCTGGAGTCCAGACCACTCCCCACCTGAGGACCACCATATACTCACCACATCCCTCCTGTGAAGCTTATTCCTGCCTTGACTAGGGGATTCCAAGCCCAGTTTTAACACACCACAGATAATTAGTTAAAAACCACAGGGTAAGCACATGCCTGTAATCCTAGTACTTGGGAGGCTGAGGCAGGAAGATTGCTGCCAGTTTGAGGCCAGCCTAGGCTACACAGTGAGTTCAATGCCAGCCTGGATTACAGAGTGAGATCTTGTCTCAAAAAAAAAAAAAACAAACCAACAACCAAAAAACGCACAGATTGAACTCTAGTGGCAGGAGAGGGGGAGAAAGAAGGGGATAGAGCGGGAAGGAGAAGGAGAGAGAGAGAGATATGCAAGACTACAGGAGACAGTTGGGGCAGAAAAAAGAGTGTGACTGCCCTATAACCAGACCATGAGCTTCCTGAGGGCATGGGCTGGGCTTAGTAAGCAGTGGTGGAGCAGATAACCACATACTGGCCTGACAGCCCCAGAACTATTGTCCATTCTTATAGCCACTGTAAGGGGACATGCGCAGGCAGTGTCTGCTTTGGCCAGGGAGAAAGGGAGGCTCCTCCAGGATCCCAGACCAGCCAGAGCACCTGTCTGGACTCCTCTCCCCTGCTCTGCCTTGGTCTCCCTTTCACTGCACAGTCCCTATTACACCAGCTTCTCCCTGCAGGACCTGGGACCTTGATGTCAAAAGGGAGCTGTATCAGCTCTTCTGAGGGACTTCTATACAGCTCAATTCGGACATGACTCTCCCAATACCCAACCTGTCTGCCAGCAGAGGTACATTGCTCTCAGCTCAGCCCCGCTGCCCTCGGCAAACACAGGATGTCATAAAAGAGTGAGATAAGATGGAGCACGGAATCTTCTAAACTCCCAGACATCCAGACTTCGCCCACTGAGGCACAAGACATCCACTCAGCTTTGACCACTGGTATTCACTAAGCCCTTCCTGCCCTGCGTCTCTTGCCTTCCTTCAAGCCCTGTAAAAAAGCCTGCTTCTCTTTGCTCGCTACAGACGATCTTTTCACCCTCTGTCTGCCTGCACCCAGGCACAATAAATTCCACACCGTGTTGCCTTGACACAAGCCTCGCGGTCTTGGCTGGGCTCTGCCTTGAGTCATTCCTCACAACTTTGCCTGTCAATACCAGTTTAGCTGCTGATATTCTGAGGACAGCACATCACAGCTGCATTTTTAAAATTCCTGTTAACAGTGACAAGCAGGTCGGGAGGGAAGGACAAGCCAGCAGGGAGGGCATGGCATCTGTTCCTTCCCTCCCTCCCCTGCCTTCTGCATTTACATCCCGTATAGACAGCATTCTGTATCCAACTGCTATCCTGCAGGCTTCCACAGGCTGGCGGACCGAGGAGGAAGCACAGGAGGCTGAGGGGGAGGGGTGCCAATGTGTGCGGGGCAGATGGCCTAGGTTTCCTCTGAGTTTCAAGATGCATCATTGGTCTAAAAGCCTGGTTGCAAAGTGCTGGCAGCTTTGTATGCTGACGCCAAATACAATGTTGGCTGCAGGACAGTTCATGAAGCCTGCAGATTTCCTTTGCTGTAATCTTTGGTCCTCTAACTAGAAAGGAAATCAGAGGGTGGTATTCTGTGTCCAGTGCAGCAATCCAGCCTCTGAGAGAAAAGTGTGCGTGGGGTCAGCAGAAAAGGCCAAGAGAGACGAGAAGTGACGGCATCACTTCAGCAGAAAGAAAGCAGACACGAACTCCTGAGGGAAAGCTTTCTCTGCTGCCACCCACGGCCTCACACCTGCCCCTGCTGGTCTCAGCACCCATGGGAAAAGGTGGCTAAATGTAGGCGCTGCCTCAGTGGCCTGGAATCTGTTTTGGGGCGGGGGTGGGGAAGCAAGACAGTCCCCAGTAGCCAGCTGGCTTGCCCCCATCAGTGCCCAGTTGTGTGTCCTGGGCCTGCACTGTGTGGCCACCACCAGTGGCTGCAGTGATGTTTCTGGATAGAAGTGGCCCAGCTTCTTGCTGACAGGCAGGGTACTTAGCAGTGGGAGAGCAATTAACCAAATGGACCCATTTGTGAAATTGAAGGCCCAGGGGAGCTGGGCAGTCTCCCTGCCACGCGTCAGAGGGCAGGTGTCTGCTTCTAGTGACCTGAGCTGACAACAAGTTAAAGCCCTGGGGGTGGCAGGGTACAGGGGCTCCTCAGCCTGGGGTGGGAGGAGGAGAGGGGCGAGGTTTGAGAGCAGCAGATACCTGGGGTGGCTGCAGGTGGCAGTGGCCTGGGAGCAAAGGGAGAAGAGCCAGAGAGGAAGGGCTCCTCTGAGAGGCTTCCCAGCTGGAGCTCCAAGGTCAGACTCACAGCCAGAACCTGGCGGACACTTGCTCAGAAACATTCTGCAGTGTTTTGAGGACACGTGGAACAAACACTCCACACCACCACCACTGAAATACAGCCACCAACCCAAGGGCCAACTGTGCAGGTCCCAGGCTGAACGGCTGGGATTCAACTCCAGGCACTTGCACTTTCTAGGAAGAGGTGGGTGGGGAACGCTAAGCAAGCACATTAACCTTCATGTACCTCGATTCTGTCATTAGTTAAAGCAGGGCTGACCCAGGTCCCGCCTCCTAGGGCTGCTGTAGGGAGGAATACAGGGAGGCGCAAGTGAGCACAGGGCACGGGTGTACTCGTGTTGATTATCATCATGGCGACTGTCGCTAGATAAAGCAACACAGCTCAGCTCCCCTCTCAGGAATTATTATTGTCCCACAAGCACTGCATGTCCCTGCATGCATGTAGTTCTCTTTACTCTGTCCTTTTTTAAGTTTTTCTGTGTCTGAAAGTCTCCCATAGGTCCCCCCCTTTGCAATGCATGGCTGCCCCAGCTGGGAGGCAGCGTGTAGGGGCCAGGCAGCAAAGCAGCCCTTCAAGCAGGGCCTCACTGTTGTAGTAAGTCATTCTCTCTCCCTCTCTCTCTCTCCCTACCCGTCCCTTTGTCTCTCTGTCTCTCTGTTTCTCTCTCCCTGTCTCTATCGCTTTCCAGTACTGAGGATTAAACCCATGCCTCATGCATGCTACCATTGAGTGACAGTCCCGGCCCTTTTCATTTTTTATTTTGAGAGTCTCACTAATTCACTAAATTGCCCAAGCTGGGCTTGAAATTGTGATCCTCCTGCCTCAGCTTCCCAAGAACCTGGGATTACATGTGTGTATCGCCATGAAGGGCTGGAAATAACTTTTTGGAGCCTCAGTTTATCCATCAATAAAATGGAAATGATACAGGTTATGCTCACATACATGGCGGTAGGGAGTCAAATGATACAACTGATGTAGAGACACACTGTAAAAAGCACGAAGCTCTTAACCAACTGGGATTTCTGGCTAGCCTGGAAGTGTACTGAGGTACAAGCTGGACCAGGGTGCTCTAGTCAGGCAGGCTGCAGCAGTTGGCTCCCCTGGGGACTTCCAGATCTGTCGCTGCACAGGGAGGTTGCTGTCATCAGATATGGGAGGCTCTGGGTTCCCTCAAGTCTGGATGGGCAACCCAGGGTGTACGCTCCCCAGGAAGCCTGAAGGTTTTTGGGGTAGGAATAGAGTGGGGAGGGTGCATGAAAAGTGGTGTGAGGAGACACAGTGACCCTGAGGGGAAGTGGCTCCCTGATTCTGCTGCAAACCTGGCATCTGTTCGCATGCAGTGTTACACATACTATGTGTCTATTTAACTAAACAGACATAACAGTTTCATGACCAGAGTCCTTCTTATACGGTAAAGGAAAAAAAGACATGTGGCACCTGCACCCCCCATCCCATGTTCAAGTATTGTGTTTAGGGACAGTGAAGATGAAACAGCCCTGCAGTCCGACGCGTCTTCCAGGTGGTCCCTGGAACCTGGCGCTGTACGGCAGCCAGCCAGAGCCCTCAGAGGCCCACACAGACTACTCCCACACAGGTGTATCTGTGCTGCCACGAGACAAACAATAACCTGTACATCTACTGGACACCTACTATATGCCAGGCCCTGTGCATCTGTTTACTCTTTCATCTCCACAGTAAGATGTTCACTACTACCCATTTTATAAACTGACAAACCAAGGCTCAGAGTAGATTAAAAAAAACTCCAGAGATCACACAGCAAATAAGGCTGGACTCGCAACAGGTCTGTTCCAATCCCAAATCCATGTTACCAGTGCGCTCGTCTGCTCTTTTCCACCCTCTCCTTGTCTCCTCCCCAACTCTATCGAGGGGAACATGAGACACCTGGGAGGAATCTAGAGCTAGAGAGATGCTGCCCTAAGGCAGAGGTGGTCAAAGCCGGAGAAAAAGGAGCCAGGCCTTGGGTCAGACCACCCCGCCCTGCAGCCTCCGGGTGGTCAATTATTCCTCTGATAAAATCGAAGCTCCGTCACCCTGCCTGAGAAAGCAGGAGAGGCCAGAGCAGCGGGAAGCTCTAGCTGGAATGGAGCCACGCAGATCCTGAATACAGGGTGTGGTTTCAGTGCAGCGGCCTCGCTGCTTCCTGCACCTGGATAGCTGTCCATCTGGCAGGCCTCCAGGGCCCTCCCAGAGGTGGGGTTCTCAGCTTCCCCACATATGCCAGGGCTGTCACTCAGAAGCCTCCCAGGTTGTGGGGGGCCAGGCTAAGGGGGAATTCAGGCCACAAGCAAAGCTTGTTTCCAATTTTTCAGTACAGTGGATGTGGGGGCGGTGGTGAGGCTGACACTGCTGACTCCACCTGTAGGAAGAGGAAGCCAGTGTTCCCCATCCCATGTGCCAGCCTCCATGCAGGGAGGCTCTTGGGGTATGGCTCTGTGGTGACTCTGGGTTCCTGTCCCTGGGGAGAAGGAAGCGACCATCCCTTGGCCAGGAGGCAAAAAAAGAAAAAAAAGTCCACTCACCTCCTCCACCTCCTTCAGCCTCTTCCTTGCGGCACCAGAGGTGGCTCTGCGGCAATGTACAGAGGGCAGGGGAGCTCCGGGGCCCCAGGCTGCACATAAGTCAATCAACCTGTCTCAAAGCAAGCACAGAGGAGAGCCCCACGGTTACCCTAGGGAAGGGAAAGAGGCTCTGTGGTTTGCAGCATGCTCATTCACTGGGGAAAGGACACCTTTGTCCACATCCATTTGCAAAGTTTTGCAGACCTCTTTGTCTGAAGCTCAGAGCCCTGTGAGACAATGACAGAGTCTGCAAGGTGCTTAACCATACTGGTCACTGGGGAGGAGCGACTGTCCCTGTCATCCTTCCAGTCATTTTTTAGTGCCTGAAACCAGAGTCTAATTGCTGCTTCTCTTCACCTGAAGGAGTTCAGCTATAGCTCAAAGAATCTCTCTCCCACTCTCAGGGGAGAATTTACTCATAATTATTTCATTAATGTCTTACCTTCTTTAAAAGAACTACTGTTTTTCTTTCCTGTCTATAGATAAACAAACTGAGTTGACCATAAATAAATTCATAACACACTGAAAAGAGATCTAACTTTACAATTTTCAGTTCTTTTATTATGTCACTGAGTGTGGGGCTCTTGCCAAGCGAGTCTCAGGTTCTTCATCTGTGAGGTGGGGAGAAGGTACAGTAGAGTAGATCAGTTGGACCACTGGGCCGCTAGTTAGCGTGTGGCGGACTTGATTTCTGGCTCCAGTTCTTGGGGGCAGTCATTTTTAACTTTTCTCAGTACAGATAAATAGGTCTCATTTAATTACACACGTTGCACTTAAGTGTGTCTGTGGGAAATGACAAAAGTCCACCACAGTAAGAGAATGAGGCAATACACATCAAAATAAGTACACATTTACTCTTTGACCCAGTAATCTTAGATCTAGGAGTCTATTTGAAATATATCCTTTATGCCTATGTTGTGAGACCACGTTATTAACCAGAAAAATATGACAGGAAAAAGTGCATTTAACATGTAACTATTCATTTAAGAAAGGAGGCAGAATGCAAAAGTATATATGCATTTACTAGATTTTTAAAAAGACATCAAGGGGATAAAGCATAAACTACATTTTAAAAGGACCATGGGACAGAAATGAGGTGGTTGTGAGTGGGGCTCTACATTCAAAGCTGACTTTGAATATAGTTAGTGTCCACCTTAAGAACAACTTCTGTTCTGGGAGAACATTCATAAGTTGGATTTGTTCATTAAGTCTGACAAAATGAATCTTACACATCTTTGACACAAATATATACAATATAAAGCATAAAATACCAAATGCAAGGTCCATTCATATCTGAAAATCTGCAACTCAAATATAAGTTAGAGACTTACTGTATACTTTGTTGTGTGGCTTTAGCATGTATAAATATGTGACTTTATAAAACACAACTAAAAATGTTAAAAGAAGTTCCTAAAAGTGAAAATAAAATGAGACAAAAGAACCTACGATGGCAGTGGTTGATGTAACACATATAGAGAAATTAAAACATTGTAATTTGATTATATTTTATCTGATTATATACCCTCAAGAATAAAAAGAACTGCTGCACTCCCTTTCAAGAAATCTAAAATGATTCCAATAATTATATTATGGATGGTATCATTGTATTATTGTTATTATTATTCTAAGACTTTCACATGTTCATTATGGGATAAATCAAGTCATAATATTAATGTTGCTGAGAAATAAGATTTTCTGGTCAAGATGCTCATATAGGATTGATGGAACTGGGTAAAATTCTGCAGTCATTTTTTTTTAAGACAGGGTCTTGGTATGTAGTTGTCTTAGTTACTTTTCTCATTGCTGTAACAAAATACCTGACACCCAAAGTTAAAGGGGGAAAGGTTTATTTAGCTCATAGTTTGTAGAGATTTCAGTCCACCATGGGCTGGCTCCAAGGCAAGGTGGCACGTGGCAGAGGGGCAACTGTTCATGGTAGCAGAAGACAGCAAAAGCAACACGAGAGAGTGAGACCAGCCTCTTTCTGTCCCTTACATCATATCCAGTCTACTGGGATTAGGGCAATGTCAATCCAATCAGTGGACTGATCAACATGGTACTATGAGTCAATCCCTCACCTTAGATTCAGCCACCTTTGAAAAAATGCTATGACTGATGAGGCTTTGGAGGGACATCTAGACACAAATCATAATATTTAGCCCCTGACCCCCATGAAGACTCATGTACATCTCTTTATGTAAGAAGCATTTAGTCTATCTTCAAGACTTGCCAAAGTCCTAATGGTTTCAACACTTTGAAAAGTCCAAGTCAAAAATCTCCTCTGAGATGTAAGGGAAACTTTTAGCTGTGAGCCCCTGTACAAACGAAAAGAAAGTTAAACACTGCCAACATTCAATGGCACAAGACAGACATTTCTAACCCAAAAGTTACAAATGAGGATACAAAGGAATGAGACCAAAGCAAGTCCAAAATCTAGTAAGGCAAATATTAAATCCTGTAGTTTCATGTGCAGCATCCGAGGCAATCTATAGCAATATGTCATCTCCAAAGGGCTTGTGTGGCTGAGCCCTTACTCTATTTCTGGCGGTTCTAACTCCCATGGCTCCTCTCTTGGGCCTGTTCTGCTCCCTCCTTGCAGTTTTCCAGAATCCACATTCCTGGATTCTCCAAACTTCTGGGGTCTCCACCGTACCTTTAGTTTCACACTCAAAACTTCATACGCTGTCCTCTCAGGGGAACACTGCCTGGCCTCCCAGGCCTTCTGAAATCCCAAGCCTTCATGACCTCATAACTCTGACATTCTGCATGCACCTAAAACCAGGACCATGTGGATGATGCCAAGTTCTGCTGTCAGCTGGAGCATTAGCCAGATTTTCTTCTCTCTTGGCTGTAATGGTCAAGTGCTTGGATCACTGAGCACTCTGAATCAAATTCTGTGGAACAAATTCTCTATGTTGCTGCCATTCTGGAACGTGGTGCTCTGTGGCTTTCTTCTCAAAGGAAGGTCTTTCACTTTTGCAATTTTGAGGATACAAAAGGTACAGTCTTGCTCCTTTTTGTGATGCTTTCAGGCCATCTTTTCTATTTTCCTGTTCCTTCTCAGCACTTAAAATCTGCTCTGCTCTATCTTTGCAGTCCACAGCTTTACTGGAACTTCCTTTCTGACAAAACTCACAATGTGTTAAATCATTCTGTTGGGCTCTTTGCTTATGATTTCCAACATGAATCTGGCTAAAAGCCCTCTACAGTGGCCATGCTACTGCCTCAATATTTGACTGCCTTGAAACTTCTTCTACAGGATTAATTAGTCTGTCACCCTTAATCTCAGCTTCAGGCAAAGTCTGTGAACATGAACAAAATGCAGGCAAACTTTCTTCCAAGACATTGCACACACTGTCTGCAGTCCAGCAGCCAGTGCAGTCCTTCTTCGCAGCAGAAAACTCCCGAGCCTGGTCATTACCAGTTCATTACCAGCAGCACTTCTCTCAGCCTTCTGGTCTTCTGAGCTCTGATCTGAATCTCCCATACAGCACAGCCTAAGGTGTTTCAGGTCTACTTTGTCAGCTAGCATCTCCAAGTCATTCCAAGCTCTTCACACAAGCCATTCCCATAGGCTCTTGAACCACATGGTCTGGTATAGTCACAGCAATGACCCTCCTTCTCTGGTACCAAATTCAGTCTTAGTTACTTTTCTTGTTACTGAGACAAAATACCCAACACTCAAAGTTAAAAGGGAAAAGGTTTATTTAGCTCATAGTTTGTAGACAGTTCAGTCCATCATGGGCTGGCTCCAAGGCAAGGTGGCACATGGCAGAAGGTTCATGGTAGCAGAAGACAGCAAAAGCAACAACAAAGAGTGAGACAAGCCTCTTGCTGTCTCTTACACTGTACACAGTCTGTTGGGGTTAGGGCAGTGCCAATCCAATTAGTGGAGTGATCCAGCAATTTCTCACCCTTAATCTCAGTACCCACACACCCTAGATTCAGCAACCTCTGAAGAAAACATTACGAACACATGAGGCTTTGGCGGGACATCTAGACACAAACCATAACAGTTCAGGCTGGTCTTGAACTCACTATGTAGCCCAGGCTGGCCTCAAAATTGTGGTGATCCTCTTGGCACAGCCTTCTTAGTGCTGGAATTAAAGTTGTGCGCCACTGTGCCCAGCTAAAATTCTGTAGTCCTGATTGTGATTATGTAATTCTGATCGGAACTGACAGTGTGAGCTCCATATATTTTATCTAAATCATATGCATGTGTGTGTACATGCACACATATTTCTTAACTGTTCATTACAAGGCTTAACAATATAGAAACTATAGCCATCATCGTATGAATGAGTACCCCTACCAATCATATTATGAACCCTCGTCAGAATTCCTTGGAGAAGTGGATTTTTCCAAATTAAATGTAGCAACTGTTCAAAATGAATCTGGCACATCTCATCATACCAAAAAAGTAAGTGAAGCATCAAAGACTATAGAGTCACAGCAAAGGTCTGAGAAGTCAACCAGCTTATCCTGGTGTCAAGTGGGTCACGAATAAGGATAATAACTGCAATAAAGTGTGCACTGGTGTCTTAGTTACTTTTCTCTCATGGCTGGGACAAAATACCCAACACCCAAGTTAAGGAAGTAAAGGTTTATTTAGCTCACAGTTAGTAGAGATTTCAGTCTGTGATCAGCTTGCTCCACGGCAGGGTGGCACTTCAAGGTGGCAGAAGACAGCAAAAGCAACAAAAGCAAAATGTGGGAAGGAACAAGCCTCTTTTCTTCCCTTATATACAAGCTACCTGCTCCAGGGTGGGTGTAGCACCCACACCATCTCTGTGCCCTCCTCTTGCACAAGCTCAGGATGTTTGCAAAGTAAGGACCCTGGCCCCCTGCTGAATGGCTTACACCTCTAAACATTCTCAAGTTACAATGAACAACATCCTAGAGCAGTAAGGGCATGTCCTCTACACCCAGGATGTGAAACTTCTGAATTACTTAGTTAAACTTCTAAACTTCTCAAGCTGACACAATGAATCAACCACTACAGGTGATTAAACTTAATTAGGTCAACTTGATTGGCCTGGGAGCTTCCTGGGGATTAGAAAAGCAGCTCCTCAACATGTTTGGGTGAGTTGTGGAGGCATGATCTTGGGGACTCTACATGATCCCTGGCCCCTTCCTCTCTGGCATTGTCTCCTGCTCTACTTCTCAGCTGCCATGAACTAAGCATTTATGCTCTGCCATGTTCTTCTGCCATGATTTTCATGGTTTAAATCTGTCCACCATGGACTGAACCCCTTGAAACTGTGCATCAAATTAAAGCTCTCCGTCTTTAAATTGTGGGTGTTGGGTACTGTGCCTCAGAAGTGGGAAAGATGAGTGATACAGACTAAAATATAACAAATGTGTCTAAATGTGTGAATTCCTGATAACATAGAAAAACAATACTAAATAAACCATTGGTCCATTTTGGAAGATGTTAGGGAAATGTCACTATTTTGAAATCTAGTTAATAAAGGAAAAGAAAGGAGGATTGGACAGGAATATGGCTGGCCTGGTATTGAAAACTGTCAAAGGAGGGGCTGGGCACATTGATTTTTGTCAGTTATTTGATGTCATTTGATTCTCTCCTCTTTTGAAAAACATTTTTAAAATAAAAAAAGTTTTAAATGATGCAGTAAAGGAACAGGGCATCATTTTTATTTTTATTTTTATTTTTTTTGCGGTACTGGGGATCGAACTCAGGACCCTGCGCTTGCTAGGCAAGCGCTTCTTCCACTGAGCTATATCCCCAGCCCCAGGACATCATTTTTAGAATGTCAATTCTTGATATTACTCAGAACCATAGTCATTTAATCCTAACAATAATCCAGTATGACAGATGATATACATATTACTGTGTTCACATCACACCTGACGAAACAGGTGCAAAGAACCCACTGAGTCAGGGTTCAAAAGCACATGTTCTTATCGCCTATTCCGCAGCCGCGGCTGCAGTATCCCATTTGTGTATCTGAGTTAATAAAGCTTTTCTTGTCTAGATGAGGGTCTCAGGGAATTGCAATGAGGTAATGTATAGAAAAGCACTTGGAAAACAAATCTGTACAAATATTTTATTGCCATTTGAAAGCTTGAGGATAAATCTGCTTTATGGCACTGCTATGAGACCAAAAGAGACCTGTGATCTGAAGATAATCAGATAGACAGAACCCTTAAAGATGTGGGAGGTTACGTTCACCTCCAATGCTTTTTATCACCATTCTTAGGGCTTTGGTGTTAAACGAGAAGCAAGACAGAGTCCAGGGGACAGATCTCCATGTGGTCCAGGGATAGGAAAGTTTCAGGGAGGATACCTGAAACTCAGGGGGAAGAGCAGGGATCAAAGATGTTCTGATATCCTGCAGGCTGCGAGAACAGTGACTCTGGGTCACAGAGGGTAGAGACCATGGAGAGTATGTTGGGTGCCTCATACTCCATCCCTAGATCCTAGAGGTGGATGCCATGTCCAGGAAGCAGACACCTGCGGGACTCTTATGGGTGAGGACAAGGCTTGAAGCGGCCACAGTGGATGTGCAAGTTGCTCTCAGCAGACAGGAGCACACGGCAGTTTAGGTGAGGAGCGAAGGTGTATCTGCAGCTCCTCACTAGCCAGCTCCCAAACCCCCTTCTCTCTCTCTCTCTCTCTCTCTCTCTCTCTCTCTCTCTCTCTCTCTCTCTCTCTCTCTGCATTCGTATCTTCATGTCTGTCCGTGGTTTATGTCTCCCAGCAAATGTTTGTTCTCTGATTGGCCTTCCCTCTCCCACAGAATAAAGCTGATCTTCTGGATCTCTAGCAGTTTCTCACTATGGAATTCCATGATTTCATAAGTGCAAACTTCTCAAGAAGTACAAGACCAAAATTGTCCTGACTCCTGGTTCATGTGCCTCCTTCTCCAGGACTATTAGTCTGTGCTCAGGAAACAAAGACTAGTTTATACACTTGTAATCTCAACTACTGTGGAGGCTGAGACAGGAGGATTGTATGCATGAGCCCAGCCTGGGCTACTTAGTAGACCTTGTGCCAAAATAGAAAATAAAAAGGGCAGGGGATGTACCTCAGTGCCCAGTACTCTTGGGCTCCATCCCCTAGTAACACAGCTTCATATACACACAGGGGCACACACACACACGCATGAACATACACATTATACACACGTTCTCTTAGACTCTGTCTCTTTTGGGATTTAAAAATTACTTTGCTTTTTTTTTTTTTTTTTGGCTTATAAACAACAAACATTTATTTTCCACAGTTCTAGAGGCCTGAAATCCAAGATCAAGGTACCAGGAAATGTGTTATCTGGGGAGGGAATAATTACTATCTATTAACTTACTGATTCGATAGACACCTCACTTAATCACTTACCAGAAGCCTCACCATAAGGGGTAGGATTTCAACACATGAATTTGAGAGGGACATAAACAGTCTGTTGAAGCATATCTTTCTTCCCCTTTGAACGCACCTTCAAAGTCTGCTTCTTAGGTCATCAGGACTAATTCCGCTGCATCCCCTGGTTAGAATTCCTTTATCTCTATTTAGTCGATAACTACAAGTAGCCCAAGGACCTCGGACTTATCCCCCAGGCCTTTGCTCTTTACAGCTTCATAGTTCCTCTGAAGCTCTACCCTCTTCTCCCTCTTCCCTGGGCTCTCTGGAATTTAAGATCTGTCATTCACAACAGCCACTCTGCCTCTCGTTCTCATCTTTGAATCCTTCCTTCACCTATTATTAATTTCTGTGACTGCTCTTACAGTTTGTTACAAACTTAAGTGTTCTAAAACAGTAGAAACTCATTGTCTCACAACTCCAGAGTCACAAGTCCTCCTGGCAAACCTGAGGTCTTGAGTTCGATTTCCAATTCAAAAAAAAAAAAGACTTTAACCAAGTCACGAGTCCAGATCAGTAGCGCTGGGCTGAAATCAAGGTGTTAGAGGGCTTGCTCCTCAAGAGAGAATAATCCATTCCTTGTTTCTATGGCCTCTGGTGACTTCTGGAGTTCTTCAGCTTGTGTTTCTCTGATTCGTCTTCATATCACCTTCTCTGTATGCCTCCTCTTCATCTGTGTCAAATCTCCCCTCTGGCTCTCTCAATTCTTGATGATTTTGACATCAGGTATGCCATCTCCCAATGTTCTTGCTTCTCTGTGCCTTAACTTTCTTGAATGATTGTAAGCTTCAGTGTGCCTCAGCCTTTAGATTTACAATCATATTTTAGATCAGTTTATTGAGGTTTCAGTCCATAGCTGGTTGGCTCCAAGGCAGGGCAGCTGGCAGACAAAAGATAAACAGCTCGTGGCCATTTGCTTCGTTTTTAAAATAGCAAATCCCTTCACATGGTAGGAAACACAGATATAAAAGAACATATAGTGAAAGTATATTTGTAAGGAAATCTTCCTCTGAATCCTGCCCCCAAACTTCCCAAGTTCCTCTGGGCTCCTGTACAAGACCAACAATTGTTTCCAGTTTTTTGCGTATCTTTCCTAGTTGATGCATACAAGGCTTAAGGGAAAAAAATATAACATGCGATACCTTTTTTTCTACTTTATTTTTCCAGTAACAAGTGTCTTAGATATCTTTTTATATTAGTTCATATAAAACTACCTTATTTCTTATAATAACCACACAGTACTTCAACATATGAACGCATCACAATTTACTTACTCAGTTCCCTACTGATCAGCATTTACGTTGCTTGTAATCACTTCATATGAAAAATAGCTGCAATGTTATTTTTGGGTAAATGTTATTTCTTAGATTTGCAAGACTATTTTTATTGCCGGGCGTGGTGGTGCACGCCTAATAATCCCAGCACTAGGGAGGCTGAGGCAGGAGGATCGTTGCGAGTTCAAGACCAGTCTGGGCTACAAAGTGAGCTCAAGGCCAGTCTGAATTACACAGTGAGACCCTGTCTCAAAAAGACAAAAATATTTTTTAAAAATTTTTTTAAAAGACTATTTTTAGGATAAATATTTGGATGCAGAATTTTTGAGTCAAAGAGAATGTGGCCAAATTGCTTTTCACAAATGCTGTGACAATTTACACTCCTGCAACAATGCATGAGTGTTCTTCTTGGGCCTTTTTTCCCACAGGCTGTGCTCTTAGTTGTTGTTTGATTTCTGACAATTTGATATGCAGAAGCTGGTACCTCTTTTGTGATTCTCTTAGTCTGAGTGAGGTTGCAATATTCTTTCTTTCTTTGAATTATTCCTATTCTTTGACCACCTCTCTACTGAATAGTTGGTTCATTCTTATCGAGTTGAAGGAACTCATTACTTATTAGGAAAATTGCCTCTTTGTAAGGAGAGATACAAATTGCCCATACCCTGACTTTGTTTATGATGTTTTTGCTCTGCGAAACATTTTTTTCTAGTCAAATGGATCTTTTATTGCTATTTTGTGTCATAGTTAAGTCTTCTTTTAAGACCATTTAAAAATGTTTCCATGTTTTCTTTAGTATTTTTATGGTTAATCTCCTGTGATTCAATCTTTTGAAATCATGTGAGAAACGAATCTAACGCTATGCAAGATGGTTTGCCCAACCTCATTTACTGAAGAGTTCATGTCTACTTTGGGATTTTAAATACCATCTGTACCATATACTACATTCCCTTATTAGCTGGGTGTGGGGGCACACAGCTGTAATCCCAGCACATGACAAGCTGAGGCAGGAGAATTGGGAGTTTAAGGTCAGCCTGGCTACACAGTGAGGCTCTGTCACCAACATAAATAAATAACTAAATAAGTAAATAAATAAATAAATTTCCTTTTGAGTTTGGGTCTATTTCTTGACATTATCTTTCATTTATCTGTTTGTTTCTTCATGGTGGTAGCATTTCATTTAATTCCTATAGTTTTATAATTGGTTTTATTTTAAGAATTTTCCTATTTATTCTTATTTTATAATTCTTTCCACATACACTCTAGAATCAGATTCTCTAATTCTTTAAAGAAAATTAGTGCTGGGCACAAGGAGCTGTAGATTAAAGGATGTGGAGTAGGAGGATGCAGGGTGAACAAGTCTAGAGAACTAATGTACAAAATGTGGGTTACAGGATTCAGGATTTTTGCAAAAGGAGTAGATTTTGGCTGCTCTTGTCACACAAACAGATACATACTCACACACAAGGGTAACTACATAAGATACTGGATATGTTAATTTGTCTCCATAGTAACCAGTTACTATTTCTCTCTCTATATATATAACTCATAATATATTATATATCTTAAAGTATATATATATATACACAATGAAATTTATTGAAGAATGTGACACGTATTTTAATTTGTTCAAATTTTCTTTGTAATCTTTTAATTGCATTTTAAAGTTTTCTCATGCAGATTATTCATATCTTATTATGTTTATTACTATGTACTTGATCATACACTGTTAGTCACTGCACATTAACTCTACCTATGTTGAATGTTACTGTTCTAAATAATCGAGGAGAAATTTTTAAAAACACACATATTGCATGAAAATAAAAATACAACATATCAAAATCCATAGGACACAGCTAAAGTGCTGCTGAGACAATCTGTAGTACTAAATCCATCCATTCAAAAATAGGAAAATTCTCAAATCAGCAACCCAACATCCCACCTCAAAAATCTAGAAAGAGAAGAGTAAAATAAATTCAAACAAATAGAAAGAAGGAAATAATAAGGTGCAGAAATCAATACACTGGAAAATAAAAACAGGAAAATCAATAAAATAATGAGCTGGTTCTTTGAAGAGAGTAATAAACACCAACAGAGTTATAAAAAAAACTATAAAAAATACTGCACACACAAATTTAAAAACTTAGATGAAACAAACCAAGTCCTCAAAACCACAAATCATCACAACTTCCAATATGTAATAAATAATTTAAATAGCTTAATAAGCTTTAATAACTTAATAATTACTAAGGAAATTGAATTTATAAGTTTAAAACTCTCCACAAAAGGACACCCACAGACCCAGATAATTTTACTGAAGATTCTACCAAACTTGTAAAGAGGACCTAACATTATATCTATAAAATCTCTCCCAGACTATGGAACAGGAAGAATACTTCTCAACTCATTTATGAAGTTAGTGTGATCATGATATCAAAACCAAAGAAAGGGAGAGAAGACTGACTGCTATGGATCTAGACAAGAAACAAGGGACTGGACTGTCCCAGGCAGGGAGCCCCAGCAACCCAGCAGGGCACCTGTGGCGGCAGCGGCAGGACACACACCTCTCAGGCAGATTGTCCCAGCCAGGAACCCCTGGCAGTACAGCAAAGCACCTGCTATGGTGGCAGCCACAGCAGGACTCAGAGCCAGAATGCCCCAGGCAGGGACCGTCCAAGACCAGGGCGCAGACATACATACAAGCAGTTGGTACGTCAGATGAACCAGTGTCAGGCTTTGGCACATGAACTGGTGGACTAAAGGGGGCAGGTGGGACCGTTATTCTTTCCTTATTTTCCTCCCTCCCTCCCTTCCTTCATACATACACACACACACACACACACATAATTTTTTTGGCTGGGAAGAACCTCAGCAACAGAACGCCAACCCCAGCATCCACATCCAAAGGCCAAGATCAGCCCTATACCCAGCACAAATCCCACTGCAAAACTGTCTGGAGTACACAGCACATTTCTGAGATCAGACTTGGACCTACCACAGAACTGCAAACACCAGAGGAATTTTACTCCATTTTTCTATGTTTGTTTGAAAAGTTTTCCTTTTTCTGTCCAGTTGAGGTCTTTTTAAAATCTAGTTAAATTTGGTTTTGTTTTATCTTTTTAGAGTTATTTCAGTTTTCTGTTCTTAGTCTTTTTTTTCTTTTCTCTTTCTTTAATGACTTAGATTATTACCTTCTTTTATCTTTTCATCTACTTGTAATTCTCTTTTATCAACTATCTTGCTTCATTTTAGGCTACTTCCTTGTGAATAAACATTGTCTCTTCTCTGCCTGGCTCACTTCAACACTCCTCTGCTTCCTCTTTCATTCTTTCCCTCTTCTGTCCCCCAGTTTCCCAAAACTTGGGCTGTCATTTTATGCCCCCCAACCTTGCTCTTATGATACAGGACCCACTCATCTCTCTGTCTTGCCCCTTATCCCTCTTAATCCCTCCACAACAGGGTAAAATCACTCCACTAAAGGGAAGTCATTGCATACAGGTTCCTAGTGTATGCTGGATCCCGTTACACAACTGTAGAATTTGCTCCCATGGTTAAAAGTATCAGGCTAATAGTTACCAGTTTGTCGGTAGCCAGCTGTGCTCAAGACTAGTGTTATTATTAATTGTACTGCTTTAGCCAGGATATCATACCTGTTATAATCAGTTTTTCTCTCACGTATGACAACACTTAGAAGTCCATCTAACAAAGTAAAAGATCTATACATTGAAAATTATAGTACTCTGAAAAAGGAGATCAGAAAATGTAAAGATATCACTTGCTCATGGATAGAAAAAACGAACATAGTGAAAATGGCCCTGCTCCAAAACCTGTTATACAGATTTAATGCAATCCCAATCAAAATACCATCAGTATACCTCACAGAACTAGAGAAAATATTCCTAAACTTCATATGGAACCATAAGAGACCTAAAATAGCAAAAGTAATTCTGGGCAACAGAGGCAAATAAGGAAGTATCAAAATCCCTGATCTAAAATTATACTACAAAGCTACTGTGATAAAATGAACATGATATTGCCAAAAAAAAAAAAAAAAAAAACAGACCTGAGGATCGATGGAACAGAACAGAAGAGCAGATGCAACTCCAAACATGCTCAACCACCTGATCTTTGAGAAAGGAGCCAAACACATTCACTGGAAGAAAGTCAGCCTCTTTAACAAATGGCACTAGAAAAACTGACTTTCCACATGCTAAAGACTAAATAGAACCAGACCCATGTCCATCACCATGAACTAAACTACCATCAAAGTGGACCACAGATCCAAATATTAAAACAGAAACACTAAGTTTCCTGGAAGAGAAAATAGGCAGAAATCTTGAAGACAAAGATGTAGGTAGAGACTTCATGATTGAAATCCAGACTGCATAAAAAATACTACAAAGAGTCAACAAATGGCATCTCACCTTATTAAAAAGCTTTGCACAACAAAAGAAATTACCAACACAGTGAAAAGACAACCCACAGAATGGGAAAAAAATTACAACCAGTTGTCCCTCAGACAAAGGGCTTATATCTAGAACGTATAAAGAACGGAAAAAAATCAGGACCCCAAAATTCAAAGACAATCCAAAAATAGGCATTTGAGATGAATATACACTTCTCAGATGAAGCCATGCAAAGAGCAAATAAATATATGAAAAAATGTTCAACATCTTTGGTCATTCAAGAAATGCAAACTAAAATAACACTGAGATTCCATTTTACTCCAGAAAGAATGGCTATTATCAACAAATCAACCAATAACCAAGGCCGGAAAGGAACCCTTTTCCACTGTTGGTGGGAGTATAGAATGGTGCAACCACTATGGAAATCAGTGTGGAGATTCCTCAAAACATGAGGACTGGAGGTCCCATCTGACCCAGCTATTCCCCTTCTGGGCATTTTTCCAGAAGAATTAAAAACATCATACCACAGTGACATATGTGCATCCATGTTTATAGCAGTACAGTTTATAATAACTAAATCTTGGAAACAACCCAAATGCCCATCAACTGAGGAATGGATAAAAAAAGATGTGGTTTAAAAATACATATAATGGCATACTATTCAGCCATAAAAAAGATAAACTTCAAACTTTTATAGGTAAATGGATGCAACTCCAGAGCATACTCATAAGTGAAATAAATCAGACTCACATGTGTAAACATTGTATTGTCTCCCTAGTGTGAGAAGCTGAATAAGTAAGATCCAAAATGTACAATAGATGTTATGAATTGGGAAGAAACTGTTCAAAAGAAAAGAGAAAACAAAAACCATGTGGGGAAAGGGGAAAGGAAAGCAGGGAAAAGAAAATATATATATATATACAAGGTAGTTAAAATAGTTATACAGCTAGTTTCTCTTAGCTCATTGAAAAGTTTGTGCTAATATTGTTTGGACAATTAAATGGCTCTATCTTGTGCTCTGAGTAACTACTACAAAGATAAAAATATACAATGTATTAATTATTCTTACTATCCTACTAGCCTGTTTTGAAATTCTGTTTTATTGTTATTTTTTTCTACCTCTCTTTAAAATAAAAAACAAAGTAGAAACAACACACACAAAACAAAAAAGAAAAAGCCACAGACCAAATATCTCCTATGAATACAGATTCAAAAAATCTTAAAATATAAGCAATAGAATTCAGCAATTCATAAAAAGAATTACACCCCATGACTAAATAGAAGGCATACAGGGATGCAAATCCAGTTCAGTATTCTAAAATTAACCAGTATAACCCACCATATTAACAGGCTAAAGAAGAAAAATCACACAATTATATCAATCAATACAGAAAAAGAATCTGATAAAATTTAATACCCACTAATGATAAAAACTTAGAAAAACAGATATTCAGAGAAACTTCCTTAATTTAATTTTTTTAAAAATTTCAAAAATTTACTTTAAGGTGAAAAATTGCTTTCCTTGAAGTTGGGAGAAGGCAAGAATGTCCACTTCCATTATTCTTACTTAGACAGCACTGGAATTTCTAACCAGCAGACTCGGGCAAGAACAGGCACTAAGAGGAAGGAAAAAAGGGAGAGACAAACCTCTTCTTATTTTCATACATGATGCACAAAGACTTGACTCTTAAATTTCTTAATTTATCAAGGCTGAAAAGGTAACATAAACATACAAAAATAAATTGTAATTCTACATGTATGACCTGAACACACAGAAAGAAAAAATTAAATATAGTGCTATTTACAGTCTCCCCTGAATCCTTAGGTGTAAAATGGAAACCAAACATGTACAAGACCCATATGCTGAAAATCACACAATACTGATGAGTCAAATATATAAATTAATAGAGACCTGTATCAGGCTCCTGGATCAGAAGACAACACAACAAAGATGCAAACTATTCCCAAATTTGACACACTAGTAAATGCAATCTTCATCAAAATCCCAGCAAGATTTTAATAACTGTAGATTATTCTAAAATTCATAAAGAAAGACAAGGAGCACAAGAGGAAGAATCAGCCAACAAAATTTAGAGATTTATTTATAGACACCATAATCAAAACTGTAGTATTGGCAAAGTTGCACACACAGATCCATCGAACATAAGGAAGAATTCAAAAATAGACCCATGCAAATATGCTCAACTGACTTTTAACAAAGAAGCAAAGCAATGCAATGGAGAAAAGAAGGCCTTTTCCACAAATGGTGCTAGAGTAATTTGACATCGACAGGCCAAAGAAGGAAAAGGAAGCACAGGGTGAGGAAGAGGTGGCAAAGGAGAATCTTAACCCCAGTCCCCATATAAACATAACTCAAAATAGAAGGCAGACTTAAATATAAAAGATATAAGTACAAAACTTGTAGAAAAAAAATAGGAGAAAATCTTTAAGATATAGGGTGAGGCAAACAGTTCCTAGATTTGACACCAAAAGCATGAGCCATGAAATGAAAAACTGATAAACTAGACTCCATCAAAATTAATAGTTCTGTGATAAAGTATAAGTAGTGGGAGAAACCATGCATATAACAAAGAACAAGTAGTCCTAAAATATGTAAAGAGCCCTCAAAACACAGCAGCACAGACACTGCAATTAAAAAGAGCAGAGGTAAAAGACACAAAAAACTGGTAGATACACAGATGCAATAAGCACATGAGAAAGTCTTCATCATTAGCTAGTAAGTGGAATGCAAATCAAACACATAATGAGAAGGGAGAAAAACTAGTGAGAAATACTACACACCCATCAGCACAGCTAAAACAAAAAATACCACCACCAATGCAGGGGAGGATGTGGGCACACTAGGTCACTTACTGTCTAATGGAGATACAAAATGGGACAGCCAATCCAGAATGTAATTTGCAAGTTTCTTATATAACTAAACATGTAACTACAGTATGACCCAGTAAGTATACATCTGGGTATTCATCTCTGAGCAACAGACTTATGTTCACACAAAAATCTGTAGGTGTATGTTCATAGTGGTTTTATTCATGATAGCTACAGGCTGTAAACAACCCATGTATATTTGAATGGTTAAACAAATAGTACATTCTTATCATGAAATACTTTCCATCAAACAAAAGAATGCAGTTACCTACTTACTTATTTGCAATACTAGGGAATGAATCTAGGACTTTTGCACTGAGCTACATCCCCAGCCCTTTTATATTTTTTTTATTTTGAGACAGGGTCTTGCTAAGTTGCTAAGTAGCCCAGGCTGGGCTCAAACTTGTGATCCTCCTGTCTCAGCTTCCTTACATGCTAGTACTATAGATTTGTGTTATCACTACCAATTTTCACTTTTGAGACATACAATAATTTAGGTGAAGCTCCAGATGATTATGCTAAATGCAAAAAAGCCAACCAGAAAAGGATGGATACTGTGTGAATTCACTTATATAACATCCTGGAAACGACAGAACTAGAGAAGAGACTGATGGTTGCCAGTTCTTAATAGAAGTGGGTGATGGTGGGAGAAAGGGGCTATTGCTAAAAAAGAGCAAGAAATGGGATCTTTGAGGTAGAGAAAATGTTTTATATCTTGATGGCATAATGTCAACATCTTGGTTATGACAGTGTATAACAGTTCTACAAGATGGTACCTTGGACAAAACTGGGAAAAGGTTACATGTTATGTGCCACAACTGCATACGAACTTACAGTTGTCTCAGACTAAAATGCTGAATTAAAGATAGTTTGATTCTCTTAGTATTTCATATAATTATATCACCTGTAAATAATAACATTTTGTTTCCTATTTTTATATTTCATTTCTTTCTCTTGGCAGAATCAATTTAACAATACTGTATGCAAACATTTTAGGTAAAAAAAAACCCTGCCACACATAAAGTAATGCATACATAATGCAAATAGCTTAAACTACATTCTCATGAGAGGCTACCATGAATTATAGGTCCTAAAAACTAAAATACTCTCCCAGGTATATGAAAAGCCATCCCTGTTAGAATACACTGCCTGATGCTACCAGTAGTCTGCATGTTCGGTGGTCACATTTAAAGAAAGGAGACTTATTAACCTTCCTTGATATCTAGTTTCACTAAGGGGACCTTACATTCTAGCTGTACAAAATAATCAGCTAAAAGAGGACACTGTTATTTTGGTACGGCTGGGCCTGCATTCTGAAGCCATTAGCAGAGTAGAAAGGTTCTCTACATGGCAGATGGGTGATTCTCTCTGGAAAGTTCAAGATGGATGTGAACATTCTCACCCATGCCTGAGTTCTGGATGCTGGGAAGTCCAAGGTGGAAGGGCTGCATTATAGGGTAAGAAATCAGTACAAAAGACAAATGGGGAAACATCCCCTCTTATAACTACCCACTAGTGAGGGTGAAGCCTGTGTGACCTGTATGCTTCCATCAGCTCTGTTTTCCACCATTATTACATTGACAATTAAATCTCAACATGAGTTTTGATGGGGACAAACATTCAAACCACAGCAGTCACCAATGACATCAATGTCCAGTGGTAGACAGATTCTTAGCTCTCATCTTTCTTGATCTAACACAGGTGATCACCTCTCCAGCCCTTGAAGCACTTCCCTCAGAGACATCTGGAGGACTACAGTAGCAGGGCTACACTTTGCAGATTCTTGATTTCTATCTGAAATGAGTAAAAGAACCCTCCACTGACTGGTGGTGACATTGCTCTCCTCCCTCATTTCTTTCTCAATCTTCCATACTGGTTTCTCTTCTTTTCACCAATTCCTCACATGCCAGGCTCTCTCCTCCTGTCTACACACTCCCTGCTCTGGCAAGTTCATTGCTTTTCATGGTACTACCTCCCATCTTTGCATTGAAAATTTCCAATTTTAAATCTCTAGCCTGGGCCTCTCCCTTGCTCTTCAGATGCACATCCAACTGCTTACCTGCCATCTCCAGTTTGTTTCTAACAAGCATCGCAAGACTAACAGATCCACAGCTCACCTCCTCTTGTCCTTCCATGCACACAGCCTGTCCTGTTCCAGCTTACGACACACCCTGAGAGTCCTCTCCGACTCCTCCCTGAAGCCTCTCATCTGACACCTGGAACATCAACAAACCTTGTTGCCTTTCCTAGAAGAGGGCTCTGTTCTTCCTTCATTTTCTCTGCTGCTGCTGTCTGGGTCCAAGGCACCCTGCTCGTCCACTGCCTCATTTCTCTCCGTTGGGTTTTTGTTCCAATGTCCTCTTCTCAGTAAAGAAGCCCCTGGTCACATTATCTGAAATTGAAAATCATTTCCCCAACATGCCCTATACCCCTTCTCTGCTTTATTGTATAACTCCCAAACACTTACCTAACATATCCTATATTCTACTCGTTTTCCTTATTTATTACCTGTCTTTCCCACATTAAAAGACCCTTGAAAGCCAGAGTTTTTATGTTTAATATACTGCCCAACATCTGTAATAATGCTAAGCCTATAGAACATAGTGCTAAAGTGTTTATTTCATTTATATTTGTACCAGCAATCAAACTCAGGACCTTGTGCTTGCCAGGCAGGCACTTGTGCCGCTGACCTATATCCCCAGCCCCAAAGTATTTGTTTAATAAATGAGTACCTTCATACGTGTAGCTATAGTGAAACGTGATTCCTCTGTTCATGCTTCCCTGGTCCTTCTAGAGCTTTTCAGCACTGAATATGCAACACAGCCATTAACACTGCATGTTACTGTTGCCATTCTAAGGCCTGATTTTTTTTTACTTTTCTCTCGTTTTCCCCCTAAGGACTAATTTCTCCTCCTAGGCTTTGAGTTCTCTGAGCCTCAGATCTGGTTTTCCATTTATTCTTTATTCCCCTTCATCACAAGCACATTACTGATCATAAATCAGTTGTTTCTACTGCTTGGGCTCAAGTATAGTATTTATTTTGGCTAATATTAATCTCAAAATTCATAAATGCTTTGTTTTCACATTGGATCTTTTTTTCAACATTATCAGCACTACATCATGTGAGGATAAAGGGACAGGTATCTATCTCCTCTTCAAAAAATAACATTGGTTATTAAATGCTTTAAAAATTTGAAGGTATTTCAACACATTCACTACACTTGATCATGACAGGTACTCAGTGCCATATTGTCATTCTCATTTTACAAGAAAATGAAGCTCAAGTCGGGTGTTGTGGTGCACACCTGTAATTCCAGATGCTCAGGTAGCTACAGCAGGAGGATGGCAAGTTTAAGGCCAGCTTAGGCAACTTAGGGGGATCCTGTCTCAAAAAAACAAAAAGGTCAGGGGATATAGTGCAGCACAAGGCCCCGGTTCCATCCCATATAGGATGGCTGGGCTGGGGGAGAGAAACCTGGAACTCAAATGATTTCGAGAAACCCTTCCTCTCGAACCAGGAGTGGAACCAAATCTCATGGCCTTAGATGGCATGACATTTTCCCTCTGCCATCCTTCTTAATTCAGTACTGATGGGAAAATGGAAGACCTATTTGAGATGACACGTAAGTCATTTATGAGACAAAAGCAAGAAGTTTTTGACTAATCCGAAGAAGTCTCTTTCCAGAGACTTCAAGTTCTCTTTCTTGCCAGGCTCAATATCAGCAATCTTGGTCGCCAAGGGAGATGCCGGGAAGGAAGGCAGGGAGACAGAAGGACTCCATTTCTGCCAGGGCCAACTACACAGGGTGCCAGACGGTGCTCTGGAAGGCACAGCTGTTCCCAGAGGGAGGGAGGGCAGATGTGCCACCTACTGGTGCCACCACCCTGGCTGTGCCGGGCGTGTGAGCTGTAAGCAAAGCAGTGGCTTAGACAAGGCAGAGACCAGGAGATGCCTGAGTGTTGCCTGGTGCTGCAGCTCATGAGCGTCTCCTTCATTGTGGCCTGGAATACATGCAAGCAGCCACCTAAAACACATGACAGGCAGAGAAACCACCTTCATTAAAAAAGTGTAGCCCAGGACATGCCTGTCTTCACTGCTTTCTCATTTTGTAGATGCAGTGAGCACTTCCTGCTTTCGCAACCTGCCAGGAAAAGGCAAGAAGAAGCAAGGGATTATGTTCCAAAATCCTGTGCTGTGCAGTCAGGAGTGCTGGGACTATTTTTTAAAAATACTTTGGTAATTTGGATACATGTGGTGCTCCCATTTATTCTGTATCTGTGCTTCTGTCTGTCCTGCCAGCCTATTCTGTGTCCTGTGCTTCCTGGGGCAATTCTATTTCTCCCCTTCTGTCTAGACTTCGTGAAAACAGGAGCTGCGCCTCCCCCATCAACCTGAAGTGGCCTGAAGGCAGGAACTGTGCCTTTCACTTAGACTTGGAGCTCCCCAAGGTCAAGGCTCCTTCAATAGCTTTAGAATCCCCAGTGACAGGACACCTCTCTCCTCTTTTAACCAGGGACATAGGTGTAGTTCCATCTCCCCTTTGCAGTGGCCCCACTGGCCAATCTGACTTCTTGGAATCAGTGAGTCCCATGAGACCTGGTGAGCCTCCTGGGAAGTGATTAGCATAGGCAGCTCTGTCAAAGTGTCAGCACAGGTACCAGAGCCCAGGTCTTCCACATCTGCACTGAGATGTAAAGGACACCAGGCTGCACTGGGTCCCGAGTTTTTCCCTGCCTTCTGGCCCGTGGGTGCTGTTGCCCATCCCAGGAGCAGACAAAGGAAGGACACCAGGCTCACCAGCCCAGCAGCACAGGGTAACGAGACAGCCCTGGATCATTCACAGAGCACTTGGTCCTCACAATCATTTTGCACTTCCTCTTACAGTGCAGTGGTAAGAAAATAACAAGGAATTCGCTTACAGAGAAGTCTGTTTTTCAGATAATAAGAGCTATCTGTGTAACTTATGGTATCTCCTTTTATAACAGATCTCATGGAGACCACTATGAGGGGGCTCTGAGCAGCATTTAATATTAACCAATTGGCTTTCCATGTTTACTTGTGAGCCTGTCCAAGGCCTACGTCCCCAATCTAAGGCCACAGCTGAGGATGCCTGGCTCCAACCCCAACTAAAGGGAGACTGCAGCTGCAGATGCCACACTCCTACAATAAATGTCATCCTGGTGATAAAATAGTCTCCAAATTAGCATACTTTACTACCTGGGGAAGTCTTTGAACTGTCTCCTAAGTTTCAGCTCAGATTCCTGTATTTTCTTCAGTATCCCCTTCCTTTGTTTGAAAACCGAATAAATATTGGCTGCCCAGAGAAATTATTTGTCTTAGTCCCCAGAAAAACTTGAATTCTGTTAGAGGGTTTTGAACCTCCTGGAGCCCTAAAATCATGCCACTTGACTCATGTATTTAAGCCTTCAATGTCCACTTGTTTGGGAGATTGTGGGCCTGATCAGTCCACAGTAACTAAGTGATTATATTAACAGGTTAAGATCTCCTCAGAAAGCTGGAGTGTTTGGAGCCACTGGAGCTGGTTATTGGTCACATGTGTGAGGGCAGGACAGAGTAGTCAAGCTACCTCAGTATTGAAAAAAGTATCCTGCCTGGACAATTACAGTCTTTAGTCGCTAGGCAACATTATCTCTCCTGATACTAACTTTGCAAGAGTATAAATAAATGCCCCTACTGTGGAAGTCAGTCCTCCACGCTCATCAGGCAAGAGGTAACTCCACCTGATCCCAGCTCTTATCTCTTGCCTTTATTTTTCTCATACCCACCACTATTTCTCCCTGGGGTACACTGAGAAACCAACAAGGTTCCGTACACTGGAGTGGGATGGGGGAGGCGTCTGTGCTTAAATGGCACTTGCATCTCCTTCCAGTACATGGGGTTTATTATTTGACTCTAAATTTAGTAATCTTATTTATTTTATTATAAGATTATTTAAATAGTAAGTTTTAGAGAGGCATTAAAATAACACATCATGTTTGTATTTTATCTTTCTAAGACCTTAATGTAGTGATTCAGAAAATGGGCTTTGGAATTAGAAGCTCATGCATGAATTCTAGATCTTACTCATTTATCTGTGAGTTACCAGCGTTATGACTTTGGGTAAATTAACCTGAGTTTTGCTCTCCTTGTCTATAAATTGAGGACAGTGTTTCTCTTCCAGTCATTCTCCACACACTGGATCTAAATAATTCATTCTGGTTTACAAAGCCATGCCCTAGCTGGCCCTGCTCTGTTATGATACTGGACTTTGACGTCCCAGTCTTTCCAGAGAAACTCACCCCACCCCACCCTCCATATGTGTATCAATCACTTTCAGGACACCACCACTTAAAGAGGAGGGGCTTAGTGTGACTCATGGTGTCAGGGGAGTCAGTCCACGGCAGAACTATCATGGTAGAAGGGCACAGTGAAGCAAAGCTGCTTAGTTCATGGCAGCCAGGAAGCAGAGCAGGGGAATAGCACCACAGAGGAAGAGATCAAGGACTGATAGTCCTCGAGATCACACCTCTGCCACCCACCCACACACACCCAGAAGTATGCTTCACTAATCCCCTGTATAGCTCCCAAGTCATCAAGTTGACAGTTCGCTCTCACAACCTGCCATCACCTCCTCTGCTGGCCCCAATACATTCATGACATCTCAGCTGAGAAGCTGCTTCCTCAGACAGGCTCCCTTTGACACCCTAGACCTGTAGATCCCAGTCTGCTCACCAGCGCTTCCCAGACTCCATTGTGCGGACAAACAAAATCAGCCCATAGCTCTGTCAGACAGCAGGAGGTTCTAACTCAGCCTGACTGTGCAGAGCTTTGGTGGGATGCTGCTGCCATTGGGTTTCTAACAAGCTTTAGGTGATCTGGTGCTGCTGGGAGGAGCACTCCTGAAAGTGTCAAGAACCCCCCTCAAGACCCCAGTTACTTGGCTAAGGTCATCTGCCTTTCTTAAGGCTGGGGATATAGCTCAGTGGAACAAGCGCCTGCCTGGCAAGTGCAAGGTGCTGAGTTCGATCCCCGGTACCACAAAAAGCAAAACAAAACATCTGTCTTTCTTGCCAGACTTAAGGCCCTGGCAGCTCTTTGCCTTTTCTCAGCCCCCAGCCCACCACTTGAATAAGAAACGCTCAAGAAAGGTTTGATAGGTCAACTGACCAGTACCTACAATGTCTCTGGCCTGGTTTCTTATCAGTAAAAGGGAGTCAACAATGATGTCAATGGCCATTAATAATAATCAGCAGCAGTGGCAGCATATATAATAATAAATCAACAATTATTATGATATATGTTGGTTGTAACTTCTTAAAGTTAGAACTGGATCTTCTACATCTTTTCTACTCCACACAGTTCCTAGAGTTTGATTGCCTTGTTTCATTATCGAGTCCTGGACACTGAATCAAGGCCTGGAAAGTGCTGGATGGATGATGAGGGAGGGAACAAATGAAGAAGAGACTGATCCGTGACCCCCGAGGGAGCACGTGTCACAGAATGGCACAATTCGCCTGTCCCTGTCCTTTCCTGTACACCAAAACCTCCTTCCTACCAAACCCACCCTGCTACTTGGCGTGAGGAGCACAAGCATTTAGACACAAACAACAGGGACCAAAGAGTTACTGTGCAGTCTTGGGAGCAAACAAACAGTGACAGCCCAGGAACGAGGGTTATTGTTTTAAAATTATTTCCTTAGTTCTCAAAGAACTAGAACAAAGCAGGATTGTGCTGGCTGCCTCCCCTGCAAGAATTCACATTCTAGACCCATTGAAATGCCAGTCTAAATGCTGCTCAGAGCACAATCACTAACCCCAGCAAGCAGCAGCCAGGCGGGGGCTGCAGTGCCCCCTCCCCCGATTTTACTGCAGCCTCAGGCATGAGCCTCAGTTCTCCACGATCAGCGCTTCTGACCCGCTTCCCCTCCTCCATGCTGCTCCCTTTGGCCCACTCTGCGCCACCTCTTCCAGGCCAATGGGCAGAGCTGTGTGCAGCTCAAAAACCTCCAAACAAAATCATCTCAAAGAAACCAACAGATTGGGCTGGTTCCAGGAAACCTATCCCACCTTCTTTCTCAACCTCCAACAGCCTAGGGAGGAAAGAAGAAATGTGGAGAAGATGCCTCAGATCCTGTGTCTCTTCTAACCCCACAGTGACTTTGAGGTTGGAAGAGTTGCTCACATAAAGAAGGTTGGAAATGTCTATGCCCAAATTTAAAAGCTGGGTCTTAAGTATTTAAAAAATGAAAAATAATGACGTGGTATTGAACTGATGCCTCAAGGCTACAATAGCAGAGATATTGCCAGGAAATAAATATCCAAAAGCCAAATGAACAGCTCAGGTGTTCTAGTTTTTAGGTGGTACATTTCTGGGGCATACACTTGTACAAGCTGAACTCCTGACTGCCCACTGGCATGGTCACTCCAGCTGTGTAACTGTCACAGGCAAAAGTCAGGGTAAGTGAACAAAGGCACCAAGAATGAACCTATGTCCTCTACTAGGCAGTTCTCAAAGAGCAGAGGTGAGTGACACAAAGGGACAGAACACTGTCGTAAAAGGACAGCAGCTCAGAGGAGGAACAGACTGGGAGGGGTGGGCTCCTGGGCACAGGGGCAGATAGTCTAGGTCAGTGATGGTAAACCTTGTAGAACTTTCAGTGATAACAAACAGCTGGTATGGTACACATGCCATAGGTTTGCCACCAATGGCCTAGGTTCTGGAAGCAGCAAAAATAACCTAGGTCAGGAGGGACAGACACAGGTTGTTTGGGTCTGGGTTGAGGTTTGAGCAGTAACTTAAGGCTGGTCTTAGGGCAGGAAGGATGCCAGTTTAGATGGAGAGGGAAGTTCACACAGAAAATCAGTGGGAGAAAGACTGGAAAGAACTCAAGCTGTGAATGCCAGGCTAGAGGGTCTCGGTTTTTTTTTTAATTATGCAAATAACACAGAATGCATTCTTACAGGAAAAGGTTCCAGCAATACATGTGAAGTTAATCAGTCCCTCAACACGCTTCTCTTTCACCTGAGGCCCCTGGAGGCAACAATAAAATGTCATTAGCCCCATAAATAGCCTGCAGGCAGACCTCAAGCAACAGTCCATGAGAAAGGGTTAGCAGGGCCGAGCAGGTGACTCCTGAGAACAGAGGACTGCAAGCCACCCGATGGAGAGTGAACAGAGGAGGAAGAGCTTGTACAAACAAGTGCGACCAGGACATTGAAACCAACTGATGGAGACGGAGACCGAGACAGATGGACTACCGGTAGGAAGCAGGATAGATGGGAAAGTCCCTTAAGGGGAGGACTGAAGAGAGGGGGACAGAAGGGCAGAGGCAAGGGACAGCTGCCATCACAAACAAACAGGTTTTCAAAAGTCAGACTTAGAAGCAGCAGCAGCCAAAATGCTCAGGAATTGGCCACGACATCAGTTTAGAATCCAGCGGAAACTAGAGTATTGGTTCAGAATCCCAGTAGGAGAGAACTCCAGTGTCTCTCAGGCCACCAAGAGGTTGTAAGAAGAAAGATCTACTTTGTATTTTAAAATCTGAGCTGTTATCTGCCTCAGTAGTGAAAAAATTGCTCTTGATAACACAGTAAGTGCTATGAATTGAAAGCTTTCAAAGCTAAATTACAAGAACCCAAAAGAAAAACTAGATCTGGAAGATACTGCTAAGTCCCTAACCAGTAGACATCCCCTTTCCCAGTTTACAGAACTGCAGTTTATTTTTCCTCATGCCAAGATGCACAGGGATCTTCCCGCCACTACCACCCCCTGGCTCAGAGAACGAGTCATGATTTGGCCAGGCCACGCCTGGCGTCTTCGTCACCAGTGTCTCAGTCACTTTCCCATCAAAATACGCCACAAAATACCCAACACCTGCAGCTGCAAGGGAGAGAGGTTTATTTTGGCTCATGGTTTCCCTCTATGTCATACACCCCAGGGCAGGACAAGGTGCTCCATCCATGGCAGCTGGAAAGCAGAGACAGAGGAGAAGCCTAGGGTAAGAATACACCTTCCAAGTCACGCCCCCCGTGCCACACCCCTTCTGGCCAGGCCCCCACCTCTCAATGTGGACGAAACACATGGTATACCATTTCTATTTGCTTGTTGTTGGTCAAGGGATGGGAATATGGCTAAGTTGGCTATCGAGATATACAGAAGTCAGCTGGGGAAACTTCTGACAAATATGTTTATCTCTGTCAGAGATACATGAAGGCCGGCATTTTATTTCCACCAGGAACTTGACTATTTTAAGACATAACACGTCAAATATGGCAGCCACTTTGCAACTATGAGGTGATAAATCTCAGGGGTAAGTTGACAAGCTAAAGATAAGGCCACAAAGCAAAAAGAGGCTAGTTCCACTTACAGCCTCAGTCCTGCCCCACACCCGGAACCACCTACCTTCAGACTACTTTTTATGAGAGGTAATAAGTCTATATTACCTGGGAATCCTGGTAGTCATCTAAAGGCAGGCAAATAGGGACTGGGGAATGACTTATACTAGCTTTTACTACCACCTTGGGATGTTTAACTAGGCAACAAATACACTGGACTTGGTGAGCAACAGAGGGAAACATGGAGAAGCTGGACAAAGAGGGAGAAAGCTTAAAAAGGCCTCACCATCCCAGGGAGCAGTGAGGCTCAGTCAGCTCAATTCAGTGCGGGGCAACGCAACACAGCTTAATTCAATTAGCACTGATTGTGTATCTGCTCTGTACAAAGCCCTTTGGGGTGTACAGTGGTGGACAAGATATGGCCCACTATGGAATCTCTCTTCCCCCTTTCCTTTGCAACCACAGACTGCATACCAGGCTCTGCTGCTAGATCACTTCTTGGTCTTCTTTGCAGGTTTTCTTTCTTTTCCTACACTTCAAACAAGGGTATTTCCCAGGGTCTCCTAGCAACGTTCGCATCTTACTCTCCGCAGCCCCCATGAAAAATCTTCCTTGCGTTCCCCGTGGTTTCAACCACATCCTACCAGTAATGATGCTCATATTGGGTTCTCATGCCTTTTCTCCCACAATTAAATCCATCTCTTTACTAACTTTTTCCACTTGGATCTTCCACAGAGACCCTAAGAAACAACAAATTTCCAACCAGATTCATAAATCTTCTCTACCAAGGCGACTCCTCTACTTACGGTCACATTATCGGTGAACAACGCCGCCGTCTAACAAGTTTACCAGCCAGGTTTGAAAACCACACTCTTGTTGCTGAGGCTTCCATATCCAACTGCTACCTATTCTGGCTCCTAGATATCTATTTATTCTGCTGCTTATATTCTTGCTGCCTACTGGTACTGTGGTTCAAGCCTCAGCTGGATCACTACATAACCTGGTAAGCTGCTCCCTAACAATATTCCCTCTGCAAGATGTGCGGTACAGTTTTGCTTTGCTGGAGCCATATGCTGCAGACTTCTGTAGGCCTTCGAGTGTCCAGGCTAAAGGCATCAGCCCTACCCAGGGAGTGTCAAATAGAATTATGATGGCGCAAGCCAGAAGTGTAATTTTACATTATCTAATATTCACATTAATGAAGTAAAAGAGAAATAGTAAAATTATTTTAAGAATATATTTTATTTAACCCACTATTTAAGCTATTAACATTTCACCATGTAACCAATACATAAAATTATTTAGATAGTTTACATTAGTTACTGAGTTTCAAAATCCAATGGGTAGTTTACATTTATTGAATTCTTTTTTTCTTACTAGTGGTGATAGTGGTGGTGGTATTGGGGGTTAAACCCAGGAGTTTCACACTGAGATATATTCCAATTCTTTTAATTTAATTTATTTTTTATTTTGAGACAAGGTCTCATTAAGCCACTAAGTTGCCCAGGCTGGGCTCAAACTTGCAATCCTCCTGCCTCAGCTTCCTAGAGTGCTGGGAGTACAGATGTGTGTCACTACATCTAACGTATAGCACTTATTATGGGTCCAGTCTCTTTTGAAGCGCTCACATGGCTAGTGGTTGCTGTACTGGATGGTGCAGCCATAAACAGACCAGCTGACAGCAGCAGGTTCCAGAAGAGGTCTTAGATTATCCCCTGCACTTGGGCTGCCAGGTCACAGTAGCTACACCAGGGCTCTTAGCATGACGAAGAGAAGAATCTCCCAACTGGGCCCCACCTGAGTTGTTGGCCTATGAAATTCTGTAAAGATAATATGGTTGGTTCAAGTCATTAAGTTTCAGGGTATCTTAATACACATCAATAGATAACTGATACAGTAGTGGAGAACATTTCCATTTGCTAAACAACAGGAAGTCCTAAGAGTTCAGGAAAAGAGGGGGTTAACTATCCAAGGAGTGTGAAGAAGGGTAATGCTAGCACAGTAAGAGCAGTCCTCAGAGCCGTATTCCTATTCTGCTGACCCTGAATCCTCCTTACATGTTTCTTTATTATTTGCCAGGGGGCTTAGTCACTTACACAAAAAAGAGTATCACTTGCCTACCACATACAAGGCATATCCCTGTGCCCAGTAATAGCAGAGGAGCCCGCAGGCTCTTCTTTCATGGGCCAGGCTGGGTGCAGGGCTCCATGGAAGTCAGTGCTGGGTCCCCTGATGGCTCTAGGTGTCCCAGTGGACTGGGTTAGGTTGGCCAGAGGTTTGACCATGGCAGGTGCATGGCCACTGTTGTTTCTGGACCACTTGAAAGAGACCTGTTTGGCCTCTTCTCCTCCATGTCCTTTTCCTGGGCTTGCCGGCATTTATCAGGCCCGTAGAGCTCCCTATTGGAAAGCCAAGAGTGATTCTAGGCCAACCCACCCATGCCCCCTTGGCCCCCTGTGCTGCTGTCCCTAGTCTATTCTGACTGCTAGAGAATGCAGGTGTGTGGCCAAGTGTCACATCAGACTCCATCAGCCACTTTGGCTCCCGTGCCCGAGCCATTTTTTCAGCCCCAGACGTCACTCAATGACCAGCTCCATGAGTTCCCATGTCATCTGGGTTCTACCCAGAGATACTTTCTCCAGGGGAATGGATCCTAGTGGAGTGAACCTTTGACCAGTGGGAAAGTGAGGCTCTTTTCCCCCCAGTGGACTGTCCTGAGGGACCGTCAATTACACAGCCCTGAAAGCCGCTGCCACTGGTCAGGCTTGACACCAAGTGGATGCCAAGTCAGGGATCACCATCACACTGGTCTGTGCTCCCAGCCTGCCTCTCCTGCCATTTCCCAAATAGTTGTCTGGGGGTGTATATCCTAAGCCTGTGCCTCAGACTCTGCCTTCCAGGGGCCCCAGGCCAAGGTGCCAAGTAACCCAGGAGCACATCAGGATAGAGAACTTTACATTCTGTTCTCAGATAGGACTTTTGTCATCTTCCATCTAGTTGCTTCAATGGTGACCTAAATTCCAGGTTCCTGATTGAGGCTATATCTTCTCTGTCCATCCCACTATCCTTGCTCAGAGGCCTGGCCACCAGCAGGGCACAAGACAGTGCATCAGGGACACATACCATCATCACAGCCTCTGTCACCTTCCTAGGACAATGCCCTCTCATTCCAAGGACACGGGAGATGCAGATCATTTCCTGGAGTTGCTTTTTAATGAGTTGTCATTTCCTTTAAGCTACTTAAAGCACTCCCCCTTGGCATCTCTTCACACTTAGGTTAGAAGCAAGCGCTGGAGTACACGGTTCACTTCATTTACATGTCAGATGGAGGGAAGTTGCTTTCCGTGAGGCGTGCCTGTGTTTCCCCAGTCCTCTTGGGCCCCTGTGGAGGCACACACAGGTCTCACAGCTCAGGGCTGGGGTAGCCCTGGCACAGGAGTCAGCACTGGCTCAGCGTACACTACAGAATGGATGGATGGAGAGAGGGATGGGTGTTGCCATGGAGGCAGCTCCTGGCCTCCACCCCAGGGAATGAAAAGGATGCAAAATCTGCCTGGAGGTCTTACGGCAGGCAACTAAGCCAGACTGCTTGGTGCTCTGCATCTCCCTGTGCAGCTCTCAGAGGCAGAGAGGCTCAAAAAGCCTTTTCTGGACTCATTTGACAACTGTTATTGCCTTCAGGAAATCTGACATCCTACCCTTTTCACACAGAGCAGCAGGAAAAGAAAATCAGCTGCCGGGGGAGTTACACTTTTAAGCAGTGGGTGCTGCTGAGATAAGGTGGGGTCTGGTTACAATTAGCAGCGAACACCGATGTTAATGGATTCTCCACGTTTACACTCTGAAGACCTGATGACAGCTCCCAGCCACCAGATAAATATCACCAATTACCTCCTGGTACACTTGCCTCCTCTTCCTGTTCCTGCAATCAGGGAACTGTGAGAAGCCTCCCTCCAGTTTAACCTGAGGAAGAAAACAGGGTTGACGCACCTGGGGCAGAAATCCAGATTGCCTCCTTCAAAAAAGGAGGCCTGCAGGGAGAGAAACTCAGAAGTCCCAGGTGTGAGACGACACTGACTTCCGTGGGAGACAATGCAGGTAAAAATGAACTGGAAACTGTCAGGCTCGACTTGCCCAGCAGCCAGTTAGGAATGGCACTGTTCTCAGAGAAAGCCGACTTCAGCACCGGAGCTGCTGCCCTTGACAAACACAGGACATTATAAAGAAGAGCTAAGACAGAACAAAATCTTCCAAGCACTAGGACATCTGAAAACATCTGTACATTTACAGTGGATGCTCCACGGACTTTGTGCACTAAGGCACCAGATATTCAGAGAACTCTGGACACAGATGTTTGCCCGGACTTCCTCCCCTGAGGTCTCTGACCCCCTTTGTCCCTGCACTATAAAAAGGCTGCTGTTCTTTGTACCCCACAGATGGTCTCTTCACCTTCTGTCTGTCTGCACCCAGGCATGTTGCCTTTACACAAGCCTTGTGGTCTCGGCTGCTCTGTGCCTCATGCTGTTCCATCATAAACCACAGAACTCTCCCAAAGGGTAGTATCATCCGCTGATGAAATAAAACATATAGCCTGAAAAATGGAGACTAAATTGGTCCTGATACTCATAACGGCCATCAGGCTGCTTAAAAGAAAAATGTAGAAGTGACTTGTCCATTCCATTAACTGAGGGAAGGGAGGGTGGAAAGGTGATATTGGGACAAGCCTTTTGGAAGATCTACTCATGGTTGCTATTGGTTTAATTTCATTGACAGGAAGATGTTATAAGTCCACCAGCAGAATGATTTATATCTCAATTTCCCTTAAATATAATTTTGGGCTGGGCAGGATTGCTCAGGCTATGTACCCACTCACTTGTTAACAGCTAGTCCACATTTCCAGCCTTAAACTTCCCGAGTCAAAAGCAAATCAGGTTCTTCAAAAAAAAATTAACCCTTTTTCTGCCCATAAAACCAATTCCTCTGCTCATCAGAACACTCATTGTGCTATAAAGAATGAGGTGTTGTCCAAATCTAAAAATACAGATAAAGCCAATTAGACCTTTAAACTAACTTTCTTGTAAATAAATTTGTCTTTTGATGTGTGTAAGGGGCTTGGACCTGTTGGTTTCAGAGGTCATTCTGCATTGCAAGGAGGACAGTTTGGGAGCTGGCTAGATCTGGCGTAGGCATCCTGAGGTAGGAGTGAAGGAGTGAGGATAGAAAGGAGACAATGAGACTGTACCTTTAAGGCATGGTCAGAGTTGTCCTGAGTTACCCATCCTTCACTCTCTAGGCCCATCACCCCCAAATTCCTAAAGATTCCTAAGAGTTACATCAAAGACTTCCATCTTCAAAAGAAATGGTACATAAAACAATTAAATGAGGACCATGCCTCCAAGTTTCAAGTACATATAAAAGGTTTATATTTTAACCTAGTTGATAAATTGAGTGTTTGTTTTAACACACTGAAGAGCAAGAATCTGACCTTAAGGTAAAGAAGCAGACACAAGGCAAATAGTAAGTGCTTAAAAGAATGCCTTTAGGAAAAACATCTTAGATCACCCACCTTAAGGATACTCTAAGAGTTTAGATAGATAGACAGACAGACAGACAGACAAACAGATAGATCTCCCAGGTGATGGTGCTCCTCACCCTTGAGTTTCCACACACTATCTCTCGTTTAGTGTGTACTGCTGCAACTCTAAAAGACATCAACACACACCTCTCACTAATCTGTCCTGAAATTCCTTCCTACAGTGAAACATCCAGAACCTGTCTAATCTAAGGCTCCCATCTCTTCAAAGCGACCTCCATGGACTCCATCCATGAACAATATAAATACCCAAAAACAGAGAGGGAGACAAGTATGAATGGAGACTAGTGACAAAGACATCAGGAGAGAGCAAGCCCAAGAGGCCATTTGCAACCTCTGGTGGTGAACTGTGAATAACAGCATTGCTTTATTGCAAGGCCCAGGGGTAGCAGATTGCCTTCTAACAGCAGCAGCAGATGGGTGACAGCAAGGACTGCTCTGGCTGCTCCGGCTATTTACCCACTCATTTCTTAATAGCAGATACATATTTCCAGCCTTCAATTCCCAGAGTCAAAAGAAAATCAAGTTCCTCAAAAAATTAAACATGGATTTACCAAATGATTTAGCAATTCAGCTCTGGGTCAAAGCAAGTGAAAGCAGAGAAGTGGAGAGATATTTGTACATCAACGTTCACAGTAGTATTTTTCACAAGAACTCAAAGGTAGAAACAACCCAAATGTCCATTGACCAATGAATGAATAAATGAAATGAAATGTATCCATACAGCTGCATGTGATTTAACAATAAAAAGAAATTTTAAAAAGAACAATAAAAAGAAATGAAGTATAGATACAGGCTACAGCAGGGGTCAATCTGGAAGACATTATGCCAAGTGAAATAAACCAGTCACAGAAAGGACAAATACTATATGATTCCACTTACATGAAGTTCCTAGAGCTGCCAAATTCATAGAAACAGGAAGTAGAATGATGGTTGCCAGGGGTAGAGGAGGCAGGAATCAGGAGCTATTTTTTAATGGGCAGAGTGTCAGTTTGGGAAGATGGAAAAGATGTGGAGAACAGAGGTAGTGACGTAGAGGTACAGGTATATAATACTGTCAGTGCACTATGATGCCATAGAAATGTATGCTTAAAAATGGTTAAATTGTAAATTTTATATTATGTATTTTTTAATCACAACTTTAAAATAAAGCAAACCAAACATATGCTCTTTCGGGGTTAAAATAAAATCACAACCCACTTTTAAAAAACAGGCCAGATATTTGAAATCAGGAAGAATATACAAAATCTTAACAACCTACAGCTGTGCTAACTTGGTTAAGACACAGTAATTTTAGAAGCACCAGAATGGGCAAATGGAATCGCTGGGTTCTGCTTCCAGCTTTGTTACTAGGCAAGAAGGCATGTCTCCCTGGGCATCAGTTTACTGATCTGTAGAAGGGGTTGAATGAGATGACCAAATCCCTTTTAGCTGGGTTCTCAAAATATGGTCTTGGAGCAGCACCTGGAAATATATTTAAAAAGCACACAACTAGCAGGGCATGGTGGTGCACATCTGTAATTCCAGCACTTGGGAGGTTGAGGCAGGAGGACTGCTATGAGTTCGTGGCCACCCTGGGCTACACAATGAGTTCAAGGCCAGCCTGAACTACATAGCGAGACCCTGTCTCAAAAACAAAAAAAATGCACACAACTGAGCCCCACTCTAGACTGAATCAGACACTCTGTGGGTGAGCCCAGCAGTCTGGGTTTCCACAAGCTGAGCTCTGTGTGAGAGCTGCTGACATGAGACATTTTATGTTTTTACAACTAATAATGACCTGTGTAAGCCACATTTTTAAGGAAATAAAAAGCACTACTGTCTAAACACATAAAACAAATGCATTAGCAAATAAATAGGAATGAGGAGGATAATTACTTTTTTAAAAAAAATCAGGTGTAAAGTAGCAAATCAACTTTTAAAAAATTAACATACCCAGATAAGTGCTGTCCTTAAAAGTTATAATAGTCTACCCCTGGCTGTTCTAACAATGCACTTATAGCTGGAAACATTTTTTTGCAACCTACTTAGGAATTTTGAAGCTGAACAAAATCAGCTTCATTTGTTTGGAACTAAAAGTCTCTTCATTCAACTTGTTCCTCGACTGGCTGTCCTCATTAGGCTCTTTCCAGAACTCAGATTCCTTCTAAAAAGAAAAAGATCGCCCGATGTTGAAGAGGTTTAAAAAAAATATGCTGCAGGCCCAAAGGCATCAAAGCATCACTCCAACAAGCTTAGAGTAGCAACAGAATTATCTGTGTGCCATCGCCGAGGACCCATCTGGAAAGGGCCAGCATGGGCCTCGATCATGCTCAGACCTGAGAATGGAGGGGAAAACAGGAGCTAGTCTTGGAAATACGAACTCATGTTCCCACAGGAACGGAGCTGTCTCACCATTTCACAGATAAAGCAACTGAGGCCTGCGCAAGGAATAAGGATTTGTCTAAGGCTATGGAATTCACATATGGATCCAGAAATGAGCTTTCCTAAGGAAAGCTGCCAGGACTAGGGGAAGGCCCCGCCCACCAGGCTGTGATGTCAAATCAGAAGAGGAGGCCCCCAGCCCAGCTGCTTTCTTCATAAAACAAAAGATGCTTTTCAGCTGACTATTCAGGCGTTATCTGGTTAATTCTTTCTCCTTTGGTGGGTTGGAAAATATTTCTAACATCCCACGGAGTCCAGCATGAGCAAAGGGGGTGGAAGATTCTTTCTCCATGGGGCCACACAGACTTTCTGACCTTGGGGAAGGTGGTGCCCAGGGGCCTGTGCCCAAGAAAAGGGCACGGGCAAAGTGAAGGTGAAGATTCTATTCCCAGGACCACTGGCCACTTGGAACTTGTGCCTGGCTCTGGCTGGAGGACTTCTTCCTTGTTTCCCGTGTGATAATAATGTACTAAGTTACTTTTCTAGACCCACTTTCATTCTTCCAAAGGGCTTTAAAGGATTGTTTTGTGTTGTGTTGTGTGGTGTGGTGTTTCTGGTGGTACTGGAATTGAACCCAGGGCTTTTGGACTGAGTTACATCCCCAGCTCTCTCTCTTTTTTTTTGGTACTTGGAATTGAACTCACGACCTCCTGCCTACCAGGCAGGTGCTGGGCCACTGAGCTATATCCCCAGTCCTCTTCTTAAATTTTGTATTTTTGAGACAGGATCTTGCTAAGTCATTACGTTGCCCAGGCTAGACTCGAACTTGCAATTTTCTTGCCTGAGCATCACAGAGTACTAGGATTACTGGGCTGAACCGCCATGGCCAGCTACTTGGGAGCTTTTAAACACTCTCATATTATTTCAGTGAATTACTCAGAATATGTCCTGGCTGATTTGGAAGTGCTCCATTCAGAGAAGTCCTGGCTTTCTTTTGTAATGCTGAGATCGATCCCTTGACTCATGCTAAGCAAGTGCCCATGCTAAGCAAGGGCTCTACCACTGAGCTACATCCCCGCCCCAGAATTCCTAATTTTTCACCTGGAGGAAAGATACATACCAGCTGGCTTACTTCAGAGAGGACATGTACGGTCTTAGTGAGCTGGAATTCAAGCCTCTCTAGGAATCAAATCCTTTTTTTCCCCCACAGGGTCTCTCTAAGATTATGCCACTAAATTTTCCAGGTGACTTAGCTTAAGCTTACAATCCTCCTTCCTCAGCCTACCAAAGTGCTGGAATTACAGGAAGGTGCTATTACATCTTGCTCCAATACCCTTCTAGCCTAAATCTGCATGTACATGTAAGTTTTGCATTGTCCTCTTCCCTGTGTAATTAATTGAGTCAGTCGGTGCTTGATGACTGTAGTATGAAACTCTCCTTATATTCCAGGATGCAGCATAGCAGTGGGCACAGTACAGGTGCTCATTTGGTGCTGAGGATGATGGCATTATCAGTATACCTACTGTATGCCGGGTACTCAGGTGCTCTACTAAGACATATGATCTTAGTTAACCTCCTTACAGTGCTATGCATGATTAACTCTGCTTTTCAAACTGAACCTCAAAAAAAGGTTAAGTCAAGATCTATTCAAGGTCAAGGGGAGGAGTGCAGGTGCTAATCCAGTGTCTTGGATTCCAAAAGTAGAGCTCTACCATTTCATGGTGCTCATGCCCAAAGTTTAGGAGTTAGAACATCTAACTTCAGCTGCCCTCCCTTCTTACCCTCCAGGCAGAGACAGCAGAGGGAAAGGACCTCAAAATCTAACAAGTGATTTTAAGACCCACCAGTGAGATCATGGAGCTGGGAGGAAGCAGGAAGAGGTGGACAAAAAACTGGCAGAGAGAGGCAGAAGCTTGAGTGGCCTGCGCCTACTCCCTGCATGGGCCTGGCTGTCTTTCCATCCTGACTTATTCCACACACAGACATAGCCCCTGGGCTTGAAAGTCCCCCAAACACAGGGCTGCCTGAAGCCTGTGTCTTCTGTCACCCCAAAGGCACCCAAGGTCCTGACAGGGTGAGGACCCTCACCATAGATATTGTCCAATTGTAACTGTTACTCCCACCCAGAGCAGAAGGTATTTACTTCAGCCTCCCACACTAGAGCTTTATACTTCTGAGTAAGGTGCAAAGGAAGATGCCAAGGTGCTGGGGCACTGTTCCCCGTATCTCACTGCCACCTGGGTTCTGGGTGCTGGCTTAGTAGGAGGCAGAAAGAAAAACCCAACGAGGCATCAGGACACCCAGGCTCAAGTCCCAGCTATTCCACTAACTCTGGGTCTCAGGCACATCATCCGTGCAACAAGGAAGCCACTACATGGCTGGTAACGGGTATCCCAGCTGCTCAGATCTGTAGCTCCGTGACCAGGATACAGAAGCCGCTATGCCAGTCACGTGCTGCTGGCACCAGCCAGGCTGCAGACAGTGGAGCACTGATGCCAGAGATAAGACCTCATCCCAGCCACTCCCAGGGAATCTGACCCTGCTCCCTCTTGGCCAAAGGCAAGCTCTGACAGCCTTCCAGGGAAAAAGCTGACCTCTGGCCTGCTGGGTCCCCAGCTAACAAAGGACTGCAAGCTGGCGAGCCTGGGACCATCGTCCCGAGGGCTGGGTCATCTTCCACCTGCCAGCTGACTCCCATGCACACACATGCTCCACGCCCCAGCTGCACAGGCCATGGGAGGGGCCCGTGCTCCCCTACAGGGATCGTCATGTCAGCGTGACTTCAGTGAGACAAAATGATGAGGAAGGGACCAGAAAGCAGACTTCATGGGTCACTGCTCAGTGCATTCCCGGTGTAGAGTTGTCACTCAAACTCAGGCTTTCAGGGCATGAAGGGCCCTTAACTTAATGGCTTCACTTTGCCATACCCTAGTTCAAACCCCATCTTTATAGGCAGACATGGTCCCTCGTGGCCCAGAAGGGGACACATGGCTTCTCGGCACTTACACACATCAGGCCCTCGTTCCAACAACCTCCTATATTGAAGATCCAACTTTTCCTTCTAGCTACTGTTCAAGATCTGGTTTCCAGAAAGGAATGCCTCCAACGCCTCCTTGAGCCCTTGCATGCATCATTTTCAATACCCCTACACTACTTTCTCAAATTTAACCAATATATAGACATCTTCCAAAGGAAAGAAATATCCTCCATAAGCACATGTGAGAGATGCTCCAGTGTGGGAAATATTGTCTTAACCCAAAATCTCCTTTTATGAAAAATGACTTTCAATTGCAAATGAGAAGTTTTATCTTTATAATGGGGAAACAATAGACTGGCACACTGTAAACATTCTTCCAGAATGCACTTATTCATCTAATGTTCAGTGCCTCACATGTGCCAATGAATGCTCTTGGCAATGGGAGTCAGGGTTCAAAAGGGCATGGCCTCAGCATGCAGGGAGCTGACATTCCAGTGGGGATACGGGCCGTGAATGACACACTGAACAAGTAAGTGCAGGTAATGGAAAGCACTGGGGAAATACACCAAGCAAAGAGAAGTAAGAAGCGTGCAGAGGAAGGCAGGTTCAGCTTTATATAGGCTCAGCAATGATATCGAAGCAGAGACCTGAATAAAGCCAGGTGAAGGAGCAAGTTGGGAGGAGATGGAGGAAACAGCTCCAGGAAGAGGGTGTAACAAGGAAAGGCCTCAATGCCGAAGAAAAGTACAAAGACCAATGTGGTGGAGAAGGAGAAGAGGTGGCAGATAAGACCAGACAGGAGGGAAGAACCATGTCATATATATGGAAGACTTGAAATATTAAGGACAAAATTATTCAATGATACTTGTTAAAGCACAGTGAGGCAGATTTGACTTAGGACTCGGATAGGTACAGGGACCACCGTGCTGCGAGGCTGGGCTCAACTCCTAATGCAGCGGGGGCACACAGAATTTATAGCCAAGGACAGGGTGAAGCCAGTGAAGGAGGGGACCCTGGTAAGATATTGAGTGGTCTGATATGGGGTGCAGAAGGTGCTAAGCTGACTTATCCAATGCCTACTACAACTGGATTTTTTAAGAAGAGCCCAGAGGCGTCTAGAAGGCTTAGGAGTGTGATGCCTGACTAAGGTTTGGTTAGGCAATCAATCTTTGTCAGAAGCAAAAAGTGAGGTTTGCCCTTCTCTGTCCACTACCCTGTGTCCTCTAGGTGCCCCCTGGCTTTCCCATCAGACTAGGAGCTCCCAAGGCAGGGCTGTGTCCCCTCCCTATGTCTTCCCTACCTTTGGATGCCTCCCCTTCAGCGCCCAGGCCAGGCTCACTCACAGAATGACCTGGGTAGCACTTCTAACCTAGAGATGAGCTCCAGAGTCAGGAACACAGAGGAACCATTCAGTACATCTGCCAGCAATGGGTTGGTCCCCCTTTCCTGAACTGCACCCTCCCCATAACCTAATGCCCAGCAGCTTGGCAGAGGTGTGTCCAACCTCAGGAGCACACAGTCCCAGATGTGGCTCAACTGAGGCATGGGCTGGCCAGTGGGAGGTTCCCAGGGCCAAAACTGCAAGGGAGACACAGCTGGTCCCTGACCACCTACCTCCTGTGCTGAGGCACCATCGTGGGAAACACATAACACCAGCCTCCGTGTCAGTGTCACAAGCAGCCTGCCACCTCCACTTCCACCATAGCCACTGCCCCAGGGGACCCTCAGTTGCCTGTATCCATAACAACCAGCATTTGTTAGTTGCAGTCCCCAGAGGGCAATGGAGGGCTACTGCTCTTATGTTGTATTATTCTGAGGAGACATCATTTCTCTGGCCTCTTCGTGAAGCCTCTAAGTCCTGCTAGAGATGTCCTGTCCCCTTTCATTTGGTCCTGCTCTCTGTGAGCAAGCAGGAAAATGGATACAATACATGGATTCAGGCATAAGACCTTCTCATGGTTCTCTCCGAAGCAGATCCTGCACAGAAGCTTGCTTTAATAAAACCTGGGAACTCAGGGTGAGGACGACTAGGAAAACAACAAAACCCCAAATCATACAGCCAGTAAGAACTAAGAGGTTCCCTATCTCTGAGCCAGAAAAAACCTCACCTCATCTCACGGTAAAACCGCAAGCCTTTATTTTTAAAATTATTTTTAAAATAAATTATAAATTAAAATTAAAAAGTCAAAATTTTAAAAATTAAAATGTTAATAATAAACACTCCTCTTTTTTCTGCTCCTTAGAGATCGAAGACATTCCCAGAGCTCATTCCAATGGTTCACAGCCCTCCGTAGGTCAAGTGATCAGAGCTTCCTAAGTTTAACCCTGTGGTCTACAACTCACAGGTTATGGCTTCAAGATGAACATGGATGAGTGGAAAAGAGTTTCAGAGTTTTGCTTTAAGATAATTTACTTTCCCTGCTGGGTCTGTTTGTGACTCTAGAATATATGTCCAAACTCACAAAGCAGGCCTCCTGCAGGAACTGAGCCTGCTTCGCAGACCTACCCCAGAGTGAGAGGGGTCAGAGTGAGAGGGGTGGGGCCCCTGTTCCCCTGAGGCTGGATGCTTGCCTTTTGAGACCCTCAGCCATCAGGTCACTGGGCAAAGGCAAACCAGACCAGAAGCTGCCTCTCTCTGCCTCTCTCTTATATTTGACACTTCCTGTTTATTCCCACTACTCATCTCCCTTGGAAGATGCGAAATCTTTTTTAAAAAATAAACAAGTGAACAGAGAACAAACAAGTGAGCTCAACTGGATTCTCCATCCCTTTCTGCAGCCTCAGGAAAAAACACTTTTCTTAAGTCCTTGTCTTCATTCCTTCTCTCTTCCAAGAGCAATGGCCTGTTTAGGAAATAAAAACAAATCCCACAGTCCTCTGTAAGGTTAGGAGAAAAATGTGCCATTTGGCTCCTTCTAGATGTGATGAGAAAGCACAGCTGGCGGGGTTTTACAGAACCAGATTCCTGCAACTTATGAGGCTGCCCCCATGACCTCTACCTCCAGCCCTGGGGCGCCCCCTCTTCACTCCTCTTCAAGTGCAGGTCATAGGGCTGCACAAAACCACAGTTCCCGCCTCCACCAGCTTCCCAAGAGTTTCCACATCCTGGTTTCTCACCTATAAAGAGGAGCTCTCTATACCTGCCTCACACATCGCTTTGTGGTAGAAGGAGTATATGACGTACGGAGCCTGGCGTGGTGGCGTATGCCTGTAATCCCAGCATTCTGGGAGGCTGAGGCTAAAGGATCAAAAGTTCAGCCAAGCCTGGGCAACAGAGAAACTTAGACCTTTCTCACAGTAAAAACATTTAAAAGGGGCTGGGGCTGGGGCCCAGTGGGAAGGGCTTGAGTTCAAACCCCAGCAGTGAAAGGGAAAAGACAAGGAGCAAACATACATGAAGAACTTTGAGTCATTTGCAGGACGGTGGATGCACCTTGAGACAACAATGCTCAGGGAAATAAATCAGACACTAGCATGTATCACATGGCTTCTCTTATATTAGAAACCCAAAGTATAAATAAAGAGCAAAGTAAAGGACAGCTAGTAGGAAACAGGGAGACAGAGCTTTCGCAAATGGGAAGAGCTGGAGGGAGAGCGACAGAGGGGAGGGAAAGGGGCAGCTGAATGAATTAAAATGTGTTTGCGCATGCACCAGCTCCCCACAAAGAATGTCACCACAATGTGCTACAAATATGTGCTAACAAAAAATTTTAAAGAGATGTTTTAAGTACAAAAAAGAAGGAAAAAACTTTGGCATACAACAGACCTTAGCTGTTATTAACCATGATCTGTGGGGACCACAAACTTTTTTTAAGAGCTGATACCATGCTGAGTTCTCAGAACTTAGTGCCTGGCACATTGTAGATATTTTAAATTTTCATTCAAAAAGTAAATTTAGAAATGTTTGTTGAACCTGCCTGGTTGAAGGGCCCATGGGCTTGTTTCCCACTGGTCTGTTACCGGTCCTAAACTAAGACCAGTTGGCTGAGGATGCTCCCTGAGGGGAAGGTTATCCTCCCCTGACCTTCTCTCTTTCCACTCAAAGACTCCAATCAAATCAAACCACAGGGAGGCAGTGCTCTGGGACAGGGAAGTCTCTCCAAATAGCACCCCGCCAGGTCTGGCCAGGCCTCTCAAAAGATATGTCCCCCTCCCCTGCCTCCTGGATGGTGTTCAGTAACCAGATGAATAATGAACAGACAGAGGGATTCCAACCCATGGCAATTAACACTCTTCCAGCTGGGATGGATTTAGCTCCAGGATGCGCAGATCTGTGAGTTCCCTTCCCTCTTCCAGAAAGCACCAACTGCTGCCACAGAATTTGCCCCCCCACCCCAGATCAAAGAGAAGAACCTGGTAGATGAAGGAAGATTGGCCAAGGGGTGATGGTTGTAGAAGCTGGGGGACGGATACATGGGGATTCATTATACTGTTCTCATATTTTGAAAAATAAAACAAAATCTTAATTATACGTCTATATTTTGTCAAAATTAGGGCAAGGAATCTCAAAAGGGTTTTTTCTTTCTAAATCATAAAGGGAACTCCAGAACTGGATATCCATTATAAAAGAAAAGGTCTGGGAAATTTCCCTAGATCATTTGCCTTTGAGATTCCAGGGAGTTACATTTACATGGTGTTAAGAAAAAGGGCTGGCCTGTGTGAGCTTGGGCAAGCAGCTTGACTTCTCTGAAACTTGCTTCAGTTCCTCTAACCTTAAAACACAGGTCCTGTCCCTGCCTCACAGAGCTACAATCTGCTTATACTCTGTGCACACCTCAAATTAACATAGTAGATGCTTGATAAATTTAGTTTCCTTTCTTTCCTGGATGAAGGAAACAAAGATGCCCTGTATACTCTTGTACTAAGAGGCTTACTGGGATCAAAAGCCAAAAGTCAGCTGGTGGCCAAAAATAACTAAGACACACTGAAAAGAAAGCTTCTACAGACAGGAACTCAGAACTCCATTGCCTGGGAAACCTGAGTCCCTGGTACTCACCAAAGACTGAAATATTCGGACCACATCGCTGGGCGACAGGCACTAAGTTAGAGGACACAGGGCGGCAGGCCAAGCGCAGGAATGCATACCACTCCAGGGCCTTGGCAACAGCAGGTTTGAGCAGGAGAAGTTGCTAGGCAGAGTGCTGCGCATTCAGATGACCTGAGCAGATCTGTGTGCGCTAACATTCATTGAGGCAGCAGTGTTCACTATGGTCAAAAGGCAGAAGCAACCTGAATGTCTACCAACCAATAAATGGATAAATAAAATGTGAGATATTATTCAGCCATAAAAAGAAATAAAATTCTGATTATTTGCTGGAATATGATGAAGCTTGACAACATTATCCTTAGAGCAATAATCGACACACACACAGATGTTGTCTGATTCTACTTATCTGAGGTTCCTAAAGTTGAATTCATAGAGACAGAAGGAAGAATGGTCCTTACCAGGGCTGGAAAGAAGGGAAGATGGGGAATTAGTGTCTAGGGGGCACAGTTTCAATATGGGAGATGAAAAGCTTGGGGAATGAGTGGTGGTGACGGCTGGGATTGTATTTAAAGTCACTTAACTGTACACTGAAGAGGGTCAACTGGATGTCATATGTTTTTAATCACCACAAAACAAAAGAAAAATAGTTTATATTTCTTTTTCTCGAGCAATGAGAGCATCTTTAAAAACACCGCCTCATAGAGACAGGTCAACTAGGTCACAGCAGGGTTAGGCAGACTGCAATGGGTCCGTAGCACGGTGTCCTCCTCTGCCAGGTGGGCACTGGGATCATCACTGCCACAGAAGAATTGGTCTTGCCTACCACCCTGCCCACCTACAGACCTGAGCTGCTGGGCACCAGGAGGGCCTCCTGTCAACCTTCCTGATGCCTGCCCTCCAGCACCTCCCTGCCAGCCTGGATCCACTGCACAGCCTCACCCCACAGGCCAGATCTGTCCAGAGGGCAAGGAGCTGGCCTTTCCAGGTTGCCCATCAGCTCCTGTACCCCACCCAGGGGTGCCCTTTGGAGTTGGGGTCCTCAAAAAGGACCACATAAGTCCAGGAAACGCAGGGTGACTCACCTCAGAAAGCAGCTCCCATACCTGTCTCCTTGCTAAGAATGGCAATGGCAAGCCATTCAAAGGTGGCCTGAGGCCAGGGCTGGGAAAGGGGGACTGACTGCCAATGGAATGAGGTCATTTTAGGGTGTGATAGACATATATTTTGCCTTCACCACTGGTTTTATGGATGTATACATTTACGAAAACTCACCTGACGGTACCCTTAAAGTAACTATATCTGAATGTAAATTATGCCTCAATGCAGTTGATTTTAAAACAAAAAAGCCCTAAGAAATGGGGCAAGGTGGTCATGTGCCATACTAGCAGTTTAGGCAGCAGATCCTAAGGGCTCAGGAAACAGACAATAGACCTCATGGCTGTGTAACACCAGCAGTTCTGTGCTGAGTCTAAGAGGCTGCAGACTCCTCCCCCTCCATTTCTCCAAACCAACCCCGGAATTTCAGAGTGAGGCACACAAAGACCCCATCAGACCCTGCTTCAAGCTGATGGAAGTTAAGGGTCCCAAATGTTCCTAAGAACTAGCTAATAACATCCTGTCTTGGTTGGGGATTTGTGGAGCAGGGACAGGGTGGCTGGTATCCCCATTGGCTCCTGGCATGCCTGGGGCCCATTACCAGTCACTTACATCTTCCTCTACAAAGAAGCCACAGCAGGGGCACTGAGGGCAGGGGAGGGGGGATGGAGCAGAAAGCCTGGAGCAGTCCTTCTTTAGGAACCTACAAGGTACCAGTCCTCTGACCTTACAAAGATCTGGAAACATTCTGCAGAAGGTTCCTCAGGGCCTGTTTTTTAAGGAAAGAAACACTTCCACTTCTACTACTGTATCACTCAGACACCTCCAGATCCTCTACGCTGTTCCTTCCTCTTCCTTCCATAAAATCCAGTCTCCTCTGAAGCAGGCATGACTTCTGGGGGTTGCCAGCCATTCCTCATACTCCTGGTCCACCTGAGAGGCTGGCAGAGAATGTGGAAGACTGGGGTTTCGATCCCCCTTCAGGCCCTGCTGTGAGAGGCCATGGCCTTAGGATGGAGCATTAGGAAGCAGGAACACGAAGGAGAGGCTTGGATTTGCTCACACTCAGTAATCCAGTTTGAGGGCAAAAGAAATTCAGAAGCATCTACAGCCACACCCCACCCCTACCTATCTTCTCCTAGAGGCTGAAGGATTTTAGGGAAAACAGACTCAGATCCTGACTCTCCCACCTAATGGCCATGTGACTTATGGGATGGTGGGAGTATCTGCCTCATTAGGTTATGAGAGAATAAATGAGGACCTACTGGGTGAATGTTAAGATTTTTAAAAAATGTATCACAGTAAAAAACACTGTCATTAATCTCCCTCAAAATACTCCCCTCACCCTTTGTTCTTGGCACTTTCTGAAGCAGTCCTGGAAAGCTGTCTTTTGTAAGTGTCTTTAGTTGCGCTGCTGTAGCTGCACTGATGTCCTCAATCAAGTCAAAACACTGACCTTTCGCGGTCATTTTGACTTTGGGAGAGAGCTAGAAGTCACATGGTGCCAGATCCCATGAATAAGGCAGATGAGGACACAACGCAACGTTTTTAATTGGCAGTGACTGCTGTGAATATTTGATAAGCATGGGGTTATCAAAAAGTACAGTGAATGTTTCACTTTAAATATGAATCACAGCAACCACTGTCAATTCCTATTATTTTGTTTTGAAATCCTGTATCATTTTTAATGTTCTTGCTTTGTTTTATGTCTGTGATGTTGGCATTTTGCTATTGTTCTTTTTTTTACTATTCTCTTTAAAGTTAAAAAAATATATTACTGGGCTGAGGATTTAGCTCAGTGGCACAGTGCCTGCCTGGCAAGTGTGAAGTCCTGAGTTCAATTTCCAGTACCAAAAAAAAAGCATTACAGTAAAAGACACATTGCCACTAACCTCTCCAAATACCCTCTCACTTTGATCATACTTATCCCATTGTTCTTGGCAATGTGCCTCTACTATGGTAGTAGCCCTTGTACGAAGTGTGCTCTGCAGAAAGTGGGGGCAGCACTCTGGCACCCCGCACACACTACACCAACCTACTCTTTCTGACCCTAACCAAGGCAGAGTAGAAAGTTACCTTGTTTTAGAAATGAACATAAATGTGCATTTGTGGTACCATCACCCAGTCTCCTTTAAATTTTCTATAGCAGACAGAGAGGATGCTGTGTTCATACCAGAAATCTACCAGTGCATGTGCTGTATTCAACATTAAAATGCAAATGTGGGCTGGTAAGTATTTTTAAATGTCAGGTGAAGTTCACTTTAGACCTGTAAAGGCTGCCTGAATCCCTAAGAAGTATAAACTGAGATGACATTCAGACCAGGCAGGACGCAGAGGCGGAAGGGGAGAAGGGTGCTGGCTGAGACAATAAGGATGTGGGGCAGATGCAATCAGGACAGAGAGGGAGGTGGATCCAGGATGGTGGGCTGGGAGCGCAGGTGCTAGGGCTGGGGCCTGGGGAGCCCGCCACAGTGCACAGAGGGGTGGAACAGAGCCAGACCCCCAAGCAGCTGGCTCCTACTGAGCTTGGAGGAAGACAGACACAGGAAGTCACAAACCGGCTGACAGGGAAGAGGACTCTCACTGCAGAGACCCAAATCTGGGTAGAAGGCAGCCCAGGGTGCACAGCAGAACCTGCGCTATAGCCCAGCAACTAAAGGTCACAGCAGAACACAGTGAGGAGCATGCTGAGACACTAATCCTGAGTGGAACAGAGCTGTGCGCCACAGTGCCAGTACACAGCAAGGACCCCTCCACCATGCGTGCCTGCATACTCCTGTAAAGTCTGGGACCAAAGGGAGGAGAGAACACAGTAGCCACACAGGCCTGGACACAGGGCTCTTCCTCCTTCTTACTCTTATGCTAATGATTTCACAGATTAGTTCACTGTCACAAAAATCAAGAGGCAGGTGCTGTTACCATCACAACTGACAGATGAGGAGACCCAAAGGTCATTCGGCTGGGGGCAGAACTGGGGTGGTGTTATGGTTGGTACATTGTGTCAACCTGGGAGTCTAGAGGTTTGTCTGAATGACTCAGCAGGAAGCCAAGGTGCTTATTTTGTATACATCCTGAGCCTGTGGAAGAAGAGGGCATGGACCTTGTGTGAGGAGGGCATGGAGATTGTATGAGAGCTACCCGCCCCCTGGGTGGGGGTAGGCTGTTTACAGTGTAAGGGAAGAGAAGAGGCTGCTTGCAGCCATTCCTCCCTTTTTCCTGGTTGCCGTTGCTGTGCTCTGCTGCCATGAACAGTTTGCCCTCTGCCATGTGCCACTCTGCCTCTGTATGGACTGAGACCTCCACAAACTGTAAGCTAAATAAACCTTTCCTTCCTTCATTTTGTGTGTTGGGTATTTTGTCTCAGCAATGAGAAAAAAGTAACCAAGACAGGTGGGAACCCAGGCAGCCTGGTTCCACTACCCACCCTCCCACCCCTAGCACAGCACACTCGTCTCGGGGCTGCTGCCATGGTACAGATCAGGTTGGCAGAGGGGGAGGAAATCACTTGAGCAGCCCAGTGGGCGACACAGAAGATGGCCCATGAATCCCAGAGAGGGCTCATTCCTCTGGGCTGAGCTTGGAGATCCCCTGGCAGCTGTCCCTAGCCTACAAGAAGCCTAGAGCTTATGTTTTCAGACAAACAAAGGATACCCAGGCTAGGCTGTGGGAGGCCCAGAACCACAAGTCCCAGCAGAGCCAAAGGTATCTTTTGGGTGAACACAAATATCTGACTCAAGGGCAGAAATGAAATATCCATCAGAGTTCCAGGGATGGTTCCTCTCCCTGGGACTTCTCGGAGCCTGGGGAATCCTCCAGCCTCCTTCGCCTTCTCCCAGGGTCCCCAATCCCAGCCAGGCTCTCAGCGCGTCCAGAAGCTGCTGGTCAGTTGTGTGTTCTGTGCTTACTAACACATGATCCAGCATCTTTCACAGGCAGACTGCAGCTGGCCAGGGGTCCAGAAAATAGATCTGTCCAAATCCCAAAGCAGAAAGCCCCTTAAGTGGTCATCAGCTCAGGGCTCAGTGCAGAAGCTCCCTCCAGCAGTGCAGGTGCCTCCCAAAGTAAGGGAGAACACTGCACACTGCTCCTCTCTGGCAGGAAGTATTTGCTTGCACCTGATTGAGCCCTTCTGTGGTCACCCAGAGAATCCGCTTTGTCACCTCCCAGAAGGCCTCAGCATAAGGACACCAAGAGATCTAGTTCTAGTACCTAGGCAGAAGCTGGCCCTGGCACTGGCAGTGTAACACGGGACAGCACGCTGACCTCTCTTGGTCTGTTTTCCTGGTTTTAATGTGAGGGTGGTACATAAAGGTCTATAACAGGACAGATATCCCAAGCTCAGAGCAGCATCTATCATGAAGAAAGTCCTCAGTGAACAGTGGTCACTGTTTTATGGACAACAGTTGTCGCAGCTGTTGATGGCACTGCCGCCATGGATAAGACTATCCAGCCTGTTCCTTAAGGGGTGCCATGAATGCCAGTCTCAGAGAGATTCACACAGGCTGCCCCCACCCTGGCTGCATCTCCACCCCCTGCATTCTTTCTAGGTAAAGAAGCATGAAGGCTGGCAAATAAATCTCAGCTACAGCACATTCAGGGGCAGAGATGCTTCTAGAGCAGCCACTGCTTCCTCATCTGGTGGGAGGGATGGAAAGCAGCTGGGGGATTCGCAGGAACAGGGACCAGGAAGGTGGCTGCTCTGGGTAGAGCCTCCCACTCACAGAGCAGGGTACACTGTGCTCAGGAAGACCCCTTATGCCTGCTTTGTGCTCAGAATTGGGGGAGCAGTCTTGGTTGCTCCGGAGTTCCTGAGATTGCCCCAGGGGAGGTCGAGCCAGAGAGGAATGTTCCTCTGAGCCAGAGAGGAATGTTCCTCCAGTAACCTGGGACGGGTCCATCCTGGCCCTAATGCAGCCTTTCTGGATCAAACAGGGTCACTGAGCCTTCAATCCAAACAAAATGTTACTCACTGAGTATGAACCTCTGCCTCAGGGAGCCCCAAAGGAAGGCAGAACAGACTGTCCCCCTCTGCTGGCCTCTTGTTCCCTCCTATCCTATGACCAAAGCAGCACACTGCCAGGGGATCCTGGCTTCCCTTGTCCTCTTGCAGCACAAAGTGACAGGAACTCAAACTCCCCTGAACTGGAACCTGTTCTTGTCCCCAGAGGCTAGCTGAGAGCAAAAAGGACTATTACTGCCTCCTCCCAACCAGCAGCACCAACTTTCTTGGTGGAGCCAGGCAGGCTGGGCTAGAGGGACAGGCTGGTTTTGGGAGCCCAACCCAGGGCTGATGGACAGACAAAGAGGCTAACTCAAAAGAAGCCAGGCCACAAGCAACACAGGCTTGGTGATGAGATGCACACCCAAGCCTGCCCTCCCCTGTGCTGTTAGCCCCTTACTCTCCCAGGCACCCCAGTTCCTCAGACCTGGGACTGCCATCACACCAGGGCTCTTCGAACATGCTCCTGCCCACTTCAGCTCTCAGGATACAAGACTCAGATCAGTGCCTGTCTGCTTCACGTCCAGATCCAGACACCAAAAACCAGTCCACTTTGGGCCAGGAAGCTTTTCCAGATCTCACATACAATCCTCAAGTGCGTGATCCTCATGCCACCACTTCAAGGTGAGAAAGGGGTGGGACAGGAGGCCAAGCAGCAGGCATGAGTATTCCATCCTACCTCTCCTGAAGGGTTCATGGCCTGGCTTGTGCAGGGTCTTCAGGCACTGTCCTTGGGGATAAGCAGGGATGGAGAGCTGGCATTTCTGGGGCCCCAGGCCATCCTAGTGGGCAGATTCAGGCCTGAGCAAAGTTGCAGCTGAACCGTCTCCTCTGGATGCTGGCCTCAGAGCAGATGCAGTGGCCCTGCCCAGGGTGGGATCACATCATTCCTGGTGTCCTGCTCCTGGCCAGCCCCTACTCGCCACCTCCCCAACCCTCCTGGCATAAACAGGGCTTTATTATCTCAAGCCCACCGTGTCCTCTGAGGGTGCCATGAATGGAACTCCACACAATACACTTGTTTATTAATAGCCACACGTCCCCTCCCTCTGCCCGGCTTGCTCACTCGCTCACGGCTGGGTCCCCCTCATGCATAATGGAAGAGTTGTGTGGCCCATGACACAAGCCAGGCTGTGCTTCTCAGCCTGTGAGGGGACAGACAGAGAGAGGTACCAGGCTGGGCCAGGCTCTCTGAGGCAGGGACCTTTGTGTGAGAAGCAGGATCCCTACACACAAGACTCTGAGACGTCATGCTTTGAGGGGGAGCACAGCACAATGGCTCTGGTCCGCCCCCACTCACACATCCCACAGGAGCCCAAGCCAGAGATGGCAGCCAGTCTCATAACATTTATTAACATTCGTCCTGTCCTGCCTGAGGCTGCAGGCTGTCCTTGCACAGGACAATGGCCATCCGCAGCTTTAGTCCACTGAGGTATGGGGACAAACCTCTCTTCCACTTGACAGCCTATCCCACATTTGATTACCTCTCCACCCTTCCAAATTTGCTGGCTAAGTATTGCCAGGCCCTCAGAGGCTCCCAGGAAATGACCTCCCTTCGCTCCACCATCCTGCCTCCTCCCCGAGGGGCGAACAGTGGGTCTGGGTCCCCTCCAGCTGAGGCTAGCTCTCCTCCCCTCCTACGGGAGCAGGTCTACACACTTCCTTCCCAAGGGAAGCGTGGAAGGACTTTAAGAATCTTAAAATGTTTTATATACTTTATTCCATAAATTACATTTCTGGAGGTGGATCTTATAAATGCTCAAGGATAATCAGACGTATAAATCACACATTCGTCAGAATTCTATGTCCCCAGAATACTTGGGACATTGGTTCCAGGGCCACGGAGGGTACAGACATCTCTGGATGCTCCAGTCCCTTGCACAAAATGGTGTCATACTTGCAAATAACCTATGAGTGTCCTCCCGTAGCCTTTAAATAATCTCTAGATTACTTACAATGCCGAACACAGCGTAAATGCTGTGTAAATAGTTGTTATATGTATTATTTAGGCAATACTACAAGGAAAAAGCCTGTGCATATTCAGAACAGACACAATCTTTTTTTTTGCAATATTAGATGAACCCACAGATGAGGAACCCACACATATAGAGAGCTAACTACATTTTGTAATGGTAAAAAGCCTGAAGCAAGTGAAACAGCTATCACTAACAGGGAATGACATGGTTTGACATCAAGAGTGTGTGGAAATTATGAGCCCGGAGCCAGACAGCCTGGGTTCAAAATTTAGCTCTACTTTTTATTAGCTGTGTTATCTTGGGCGAATTACTTAGCCTCTCTGCACCTCAGTTTCCTTATTTGTATAGTGGGGATAATTACAGAATCATCTCAAATTACAAAGGTTCAACAAATGTCAGTGCCTGCCACATATGGTAAATGCTTCTTTAAAAAGCCTAAATTCTTAATATCATAAGCAATGAAATGTAGTTATTACAATGATAAAATAATGTGTGAAAAAAATTTTGGTGATTGAATCCAGGGCCATATGAGCTATGTTCCAGATCTTTTATTTTATTTTATTTTGAGACAGGGTCTAAGTTGTTAAACTGCTCAGTTGAACTTGTAATCCTCCTGCCTCAGCCTTCCAGAGTGCTGGAATTACAGGAGTGCTAACTCATGCCATCATGCCTGATTTAGTAGAATATTTTAATAAAATGAAAGTTAAGTGAAAAAAGATTACACAACTAGAGTGACTGTCACTGAGTAGTGAAATTATGGATAATTTGCATTTTTCCTTTGTGCTCTTATTTTATAAATTTAATGGAAACATAAACGACTTTTTCTATCAAGCAAAGAGGTATAGGGGTGCAGTGCACAGTGTGCAGGGTGGCTGCTAGCTTGGGATGCAGCCCTCCCCAGCACAGGTCCAGCTTTGTGGCCTCTCTGCCCATCCCATCCCATGCCATCTGTGGCTTGCACTGAACTTCAGGTCAGTGCCCAGCCTCGGGCCCTGGCTCCCTCCAGCCCCATACCTTGCCCCCCTACCCCACCTTTCAGCAGAGCTGCCGTTGGGTCATTTCCATCCTACAATGAACGTGGGCTGGTGACACTCGGGGTGGTGGTGGAGCACAGCAGAGTCCTGCCCAGGCAGAGGCAGCCCCTCCTCACATCAGCAGGGTAGAGGGCCAAGAAGAGGAAGAAGAGTCAGCACTCTGAGAGAGCCCAGCAGGCATCCACATGACCTCTGGCTGGGTTCCGGGGAGCGGTGAGACCCCACGGGTAGCTGCTCCTGCCACTCCCGCTCTTGTCCTTGCCCATAGGAGCTCAGCTCTATGTTGGAGGCCAGCGCTCTGCAGGTCCCCAGCTTTTCTCCTTATGGAGGCAGCCACACCAGCCCATCTGCAAGGCCACCCATAGACACAGCCCCTTTCTCCCCCTACGGAGCCTGAATCCTCTGTGGGATAGGAGAGGGGAGGGTGGCAGCCGGAAAAAAAAGAGATGTGGTGGGGAGAGAGCTGCCAGGCAGGCCTGAATGTGGGTCACATTTGCAGAGGACAGCAGGCGCCATCGCAGAAGGGCTACAGAAACAGCTGGCGAGCCTGGGGGAGCTCCACGCCATCCTAGCCAGGGCAGGAAGTCACAGTCGTGCTCCTCACCACCGCTCAGCCCCAGGATCTGCCTGTGTGTGTTTCAGGCCCTGTGTGCGTGCCCCAGCCCCAGCCCCCCAGCACCACAAGGTTAGGTGCTAAGTCAGCACACTGCTGTTCCATACCAAACCAGGCGTACAATGAGCTGGGGGACTGCTGACCCTTGTGACCAAAGGCTGCCTGCTGGGAACGGGGGATGAAGGGAGTGCATTGAGCAAACAGAGGCCTTCTAACTATAGCTACAACCCTCCTGCCCTTCAGGTTTGTCTGGGATTGAGACCCAGGATGACGCAGGGCTGCAAGCCGTGGAAAAGTAACTCATTCGAAAATGGCCCCGTGAAGACAGCACGAGGAGCCCCTAGCACCGCCATGGCTGTCTGTCCCTACTTTGGTGTGACCACTGTGCAAATTATACTTATGTGTGAGCATATGACTGTGAGCCTGTAGAAGGTGTGCGTGTGCATATACAGTGGGACCTCGGTTCATGAATGCTTTTGTTTGCAAACAATTTGTTCACATACAGACATGTTTGGCAAAGGTTTTGTTTGCAAGTTCTGTGTTGGGTGACAAACGTGGTAGCCATCCTTCCCACACAAGCACAAACAGGACCATCATTCCCCAAATCTTAGAACAAATTAAAGTTTGTGACCCGAGGTACACTGTATGTGTATATATGTATGTGTGTGTCTTGGGAAAGGTTTCAGTCCCTGTGTGTATGCCCCAGTGAATGTAAGCATACTCTGGCTGTGTGTGTGTGTGTGTGTGTGTGTGTGTGTGTGTGTGTGTATGTGTTCAGAGAGAGAGAAAGAGACAGAGAGAGAGGGAGAGAGAGACCAATGCACTTATGTGGTTTCTGGTCATGTATCTATCTGTCCTAAAATGTCTGTCTGTCTCTTAGCTGTGTATGTTTGTGTGTGATTCAGTCTATACTGGTATCTGTGTGTCTTAGCATGTAAGTAGATGTCTCAGTGTGTGTGGCTGGCTTTCCAGGCTTGCGCGCGCGCACGTGTGTGCACAGAAGTGCAGAAGCCAGGCAAAGTGGGCAGCCCCATGATCTCCTTGTGGTTACTAAAATGCTCTCCACTTGAGAATAACCCTAATGAATCCAACCCTGCCATGGATCAGTGTTCTACAGAATGCAACCTGGTCCTCCTAGGCTGATGTCTAAGGATTTTCTTGTCAGCACCCAGTTATCTGACCATACTTGACTTTCTGAAGTCTCCTTTCTTTGATTCTTAGTCTGGAACTTCCCTACCCCATTTCTCTCTCTCCTCTCTCTCTCCTCTCTCTCTCTCTCTCTCTCTCTCTCTCTCTGAAAGACTCCATTCATCCCACAAGACCCAGGGCCACACTTCTTCCTCCAAGAAGCCAATCCAGCCTTTCAGGTGGATGAGGAAACCATCTTCCAGGCTTCCAAAGCACACTGCATATACCCTTCACTACGCACAGGTTCTGCTCTCCTCTCACTGCACTAATATGTGCAACCTTCCCTGCCTACCAGACGTTGACTAACTGCTGTCAGGGAGTCTATCCTGTCTTGGTAGTTTCCCAGGTGTCTCACTTGATGTCCGGTACACAGGGGACCATAGGAAACATTTACTGACCCAGACACTTGAGTTGAGCTATGCAGCAAGAGTGAAATGCAAATAGCAGCCCCTGCTTTGGCCTTCAGAGCTGGCAGGTGTGAGACACAGGGTTGACACTGGCCATCTTTGGTATGCTCTAGAGCTGGAAATAGCCTTTCCCCCCATGTACCAAAGATCAGTATCTGCAAGAGCCTCTTCAAGGTCCAACAGGAGAGCTCTGCCATTCTGTGTCCTCATGAGGCATAGTTACCTAAGCACTGCCCTCTCTCTAGTCTTTTTCTTTTTTTTTTTTTTGGTGGTACTGGGGATCGAACTCAGGACCTTGCGCTTGCTAAGCAGGCGTTTATTCCACTGAGCTATATCTATATCCCCAGCCCCAACAGAATTTTTTTTTTCTTTTGGCAGTACTGGGGATCAAACTCAGGACCCTGCGCTTGCTAGGCAAGTGCTTATTCCACTGAGCTATATCCCTAGCCCGCACTGCCCTCTCTCAAGGGCTCAGCACAGCTCCAAAGGCCCCAGCTACACTGGAGTTCATGTCCAGCTCCTGCAGCCAAGATGGCACCTACTTACCAATTTTCCTTTAGCCATGACCATCCTCTCTGTCCAACTATGCACACTCTCTTGGGTGGGCTGAGATTTAGCACTGTGAAGATACAGCTTATCCTGCTTCATCCACGAGCCAACCTCTCCAGTCTCAGAGCTGGTCAGACCCTGACTGCCACTGATGGAAAAGGAGACAGGGTGCTCTCCCCCAGGCCTGGAGCCACTTGTACAAAGATGTGCATACTCACATTGACTTTCCAAGGCTCAGCAGTGATGGACTCATAATTTAGGGACAATCTACCAGAAAGGTTTTACAAAAAGGCTAGCCGATCAAATGTTGATAAGGATCATGGTACCATTACCTGGAACTCTCACCTACCATTGGTAGAAGAGTAAGTTGGCACAATATTTTGGAAAATAGTTTGACTGTGTGTACCAAAGCTGAACATACTTGTATCCTGTAGCCTAGAAGTTCTACCTTTGGGAATTCATTCAATAGAAATCACTATTTATATCGGCAAAGATTTGATCAGGAAAGATTGTACTCCAATTCATATGAAACCGCAAGCAACCCAAATAGCCCAAATGATCTTGAAACAGAAGAACAAAGTCAGAGATTCACATTTCCCAATTTCAAAACTTGCTACAAAGCTATAGAAATCAAATCAGTGTGGCAGCAGCATGGAGATAGACATATAGACCAAAGGTACAGAGTTAGGAGTCCACAAAGAAACCCATACATTTATGGCCAATTGATTTTTGAGCAGAGTGCCAAGACCATTCTATGGGGGAAGTTTCTCCCCTGACAATGGGACAACTGGATTTCTATGTACAAAACAGTGAAGTTGAATCTCTCATACACTTCCACCATATACAAAAACTAAATAAAAATGGATCAACAATCTAAATATATGTGCTAGAACTACAAAGTTCCTAGGATAAAACTAGATAAATATCTTCACATACTTGGGCTTGGTGATGGATCATTAGCTATGCACCAAAATAGAGCAACAAAAGAAAAGAACACATAAATGAGATTTCGTCAAAATGTAAAACTTCTGTGCTTTAAAGGACATTAGCAAGTAAGTGAAAAGACAACCTACAAAATAGAAGAAAATATCTGCAAATCATGTTTTTGATAAGGGTTTAACACCCAGGATATAAAGGAACACATAAAACACAACCACAAAGAGACAAAAAAAAGCCAATTTAAAAATAGGCAAAGGACTGAAATAGACTTTTCTCCAAAGAAGTTATGCAAATGTCTAATAAGCCCAGCATCATTAATCATTAGTGAAATGCAAATCAAAATTACCATGAGGTACCACTTCATACCTCCTGGATGGCTATCACCAATAAAATGGAAAATAACAAATGTTGGTGAGAATATAGAGAAACTGAAACCCTTCAGCACTGCTGGTGGGAACATATAATGGTGAGCCACTGCAAAAGAGGTGGCAGTTCCTCAGCAGCTAAGCATGGAGTTACCATACAACCCAGAAATTTCATTCCAAGGTATACCCCAAAAGAAGCAAGAACAGGGACTTGGAGACTTCTATACCAGTGTCTACTGCACCATTATTCACAACAGCCCAAAAGCAGAAAACACCACTATCCTCAATAATGAATAAACACAATATTGTACATCCATATGATAGGTTATTATTCCACTATAAAAAGTAATGAAGTTCTGATACATGCTACACTATGGGAGAGTCTTAAGCCCATTTTGCTAAGTGAAAAAAAGCCAGCCACAAAGAGACTATGATAATATGAAACAGCCAGAATTCATACATAGGAAGCAGATTCAAGGGTACTAAGGGCTGGGAAGGGAAGGGAATGAGGAATTATTACTTAATGGTTACAGAGCTCCAGGTTTGGGGTGACGAAAATATTTTGGGATATAGAGTGGTGAGAAATGGTTACACAATGTTGGGGGTGTACTAAATGCTACTGCACTATAAACTCAAAAATTATATATATATACACACACACACACACACACATATATATCTTAAAAGCTGTGGCATTCTCTGCTTTGCTATCAAATCCATCAATAGCTGACCCCAAATAAAGGACTGCTTGGATAAATGAGACAAAGACATAAAACAGTTTTCTGAAGCACTATTTCCCCTGAGGGTGATATTCTTCAAACTCTTGAGACAGTTACTGTGGAGATGGAGTGGACAGGATTCTATTTTTGGCTCTGAAACTCCCCTGACCTTGTCATCCACCTTCAGACCTGGTTGTAAAATGGGGACAGCCTCCAGTGTGCCTCAAAAGCCTCCTAAGAACCAGACCAAACTTCCCCCTGCTGTCTCCTTCCAGCCACCATCTAGATGTCTTTACTGCCACACTTATCACTGGTGATGACTTTGGTTTCTTGAACAAAGATGAAACTCATCAGTGGGTCAAACACACCTGGCACAGTGGCTTAGGTTTCTTCCCAAAACCTCTTCGCCAGACTTCCAAGGCTGGCTAAAACAGCCCTCAAAGGGAAGCCCAAAGTAGTCCAGGCTACAGCAAGAGACATGCTGTTTAAAAGCTTTAAAACCTAACTCCCAGTATGCCCACCTATACCTCTCACCTGCTGCCCTTCTGCTCACACTGTCCCCTAAACACAGAGACTAATACAAATAGTAATGTTCCCTACCTGGTGCCTTCCCTGGCAGCCTAAGTGCCCTGCTAACTTCCACAAAGATGGAGACACTTGTTTTGAACCTGAGGGTTTTTCCATGACCCTCTTCCTCCAAGACCATCTGTCACATTTCCAGATTACATTTTAGATTTATCTCCCTAAAACCCCTAAAATGAAATTCTTTCTTTGATTTCCTGTAGGTGTACATAATTTAATAACCATGTGCATTAGCTTTTTATTGTGTGCCTTTAAAGGCTTCTGTCTGATGTTTAAATAAACGCACCAGAATTTATACATTCAAATGAGTGCTGTCTCCTTCAAAGAGGTCCCCTGGGAGGCTACATGCATATTCCAACAATGCATCCGCCCATGCCCAGGACGTAGCTCCTCTTTGGAGCTACCTTCAAAGCCTGCAGCACATTCTTTTGATGGGCCCCTGAGGTGCCACATTTTCGTGCTATTGGGGTAGAAATGGTTTTTCTTTCTTAAGTTGAAAGATGAAGCTATGAGTAAGGAAGATGGAGGTTGTGCAGTTGGGAATACTGCTTAGCATCAAAAGCAAAGAATGATTATCCGGGAAAGAGCTCTGATGGCCACTCCCAGGGAGGATGAAAGAAGGTTTTGAGCACTATGCAGCACCCCCAGTGGCACAGTTTGGGGGGCAACCCACATGGAGTGAACAAAATCTGGTAACATCAGGAAAAATAATGAGAAATCACTCCATTGTTATCACTACAGTCCCTTGTGTTCTCACATACACTGTGCTGACCAGGGACTAAGAGCCAGAAACTTTCTGAAAGTGGCTGCCAGGGTCATAAGCTGGGAGGGGGAGCAGGCTGCCTACTTTCCAAAGATGACAGAGACTGGCAGGCATACTGAAGTGGCCAGATTACAGTGGTTCCTCAATACTTGAAACACTGAATCACCACACGACCTAGACATTCCACCCCTAGGTATATGCCCAAAAGAACTGGAAGCAGGTGTTCACACAAAAACATGAACACAAACATGTTCATAGCAGCTCCTTTCCTGATAGCCTGAAGATATAAACAACCTAAACAGTCCATCAACCCACAACTGAAGGATAATGGTATAAACAAACTGAATGCCATTTATCAGGGACTGAAGTACTGACACAGCCCATAACATGGCTAAACCTTAGAAACATTGTAAGGGGATGAAACCAGGCACAAAAGACCAGATACTGCACGATTCCGTTTATATAAACTGTCTAACCCAGGCAAGCCCATGGAGATAGAGCAGATCAGTGGATGCTGGGGGTACTGAGAGAGGATAGCATGGACAGCTTAATTGCTAAGGGGTTTCCTTTAGGGGCAATGAAAGTATTCTGGAACTAAATATGGTGGTAGCTGTGTAACAGAATAAGTAAATGTCATCCAGTTGTGCACTCCAAACAGTTAAATGGTGAATGTTTGTGTTATGAGTGTTTTACAAGAAAGAAAGAAACAAAGAAAGAGAGAGAGAGGGCTGGGGATATAGCTCAGTGAAATAAGCGCCTGCCTAGCAAGCGCAGGGTCCTGAGTTCGATCCCCAGTACCGCCAAAAAAAAAAAGAGAGAGAGAGAGCAAGAGAGAGAAAGAAAGAAAGAAAGAAAGAAAGAAAGAAGTGGAAAAGAAAAAAGAAAAGAAAAGAGAAAAGATCAGAGTGTCTGTGCTGAACTGACAGGCAAGCTTTGGTATGGGAGGGTAGAGACTGATGGCTCTGGCTGGCAGCTCTCAGAGGTAGGGGCACTGAGGTCCTCCCAAAATGATAGAGTTGAGAAAGCAGTGAGGAGACACCAGCCTGTGTACAATCAGTCCGTGTACCCTGCCTCCTTGTCACAGTGTGAACAGACTGGTTATGAATGCATTTTGATGAGGACTAGAAAGGACATGTGTGGAAAAGATCCCTGTGGGATAGGCAGGAACAGTTCCCTAGACACACCAGAGGGGGATATTTCCACTGCAGCTGGTGCTCCTGTCCGCCCCGATCCCTGCCTACGGCTCAGTGGCCATCAGATTACAGCCCCACTGCCACCTCTTCTGGGCCATCAGGGAGTGAGCTTGTGGGTTGGGGAGGGCAGGAGATGATGCTCTTCTCTCCACCAGCAGCTGCTTGTCATATGGGCCACCCAGCTCACTTGCCTGCAGCTCCCTCTTCTGTTCCTTCCCCAATCCCTAATGTTGCTCACAGATGCTCCCTGAGCATATCTGTATCCCCAGCATGAGGCTTTATCAGGAAGAGAATGCACCAGGCAGGCAGCTGAGACTGGTCTCCAACCACCCAGCCCCCTTGGCAGTATCTAGCTTAGGGTTATGTTTTCCTAATCTTTCTGCATGAGGATTTACCAACTCACACAAGAGACCCTTAAGCAGCAATTACAAGACTAATGACATTAAGTCTTAAATGGTTATTATACGCCCAGATCCCTTATTAGTTGTGACAGCTAGTGAATCAGGGGAGCAGTGAATTGTAATGCGCATGAAAAATAACTTTAAAAAATCAATGGTCTCAGTCAGTGCAGCTGTGAGACCCAAGATCCAGCTTCTGGAAAATACTAGAAGAGAGATGCATGAGGGAGCCTGCCCCCAACCTTTCATTCATTTATCCCACGACACAGCACAAACACTGACTGGGCCCCCATCGTGTGGTCCTAAGGACAGACACCCCGGTTGTGTTGCTTACTGTGACATGATGGGGGACACAGGCTGTCTGGTTAGCAGCAGGCTCCTAGCATCTTCCCATCCAGAGTCCATAAGGAAGTAAAGAAACATCAGTTGCTATAGGCAACAATGGGCAGTCCCAGGAGTGACACATAAGGGTGACATCCCACTGGAGGGAACCCCTCTGAGACCAGAAGCACCTACTGCAGTGAGCAGAACATGGTGAAAGGTGAATACAGGCACGTTCTTGTTCAGGCCACCAGACAAACGTGACAAGGTGTTCTTGGTGCACATCGTAAGGTAAGAGGCTGACTGGCTAGAAAGCCCATGAGAACACCCCCCCTTAAGACTGCCCAGAAAAAGGTGGGGAAGGAGCTGCTACAGCTGTCAGGGGCCCCAGAGCCCCTGCATTGAGTAGGCACGGGCAGGCTCCACACCACAAAAAGACTCCTGAAACACATAGGAAAAATGAGGGGGAAGGGAAGTGTCAAATAAAAGGCAAGGGAGGGGGAGAGAGGAAGAGCAGAGCCAGGCAAGGAAAGGCGTAACTGCCAGGCTGACCCGCTGCCATGGCAACGCCCTCCTGCCTGGTACCCAGGAATAAATTATTGATCATGGACCCTGCTTCTTCTGCCTCCTCAAAGCCCCCAGTGCTCTCTTTGCTGCCATCATTATTCTCTCTCCCACTCCACCTATTTTGTATTTGCCAGAAAGAGTCACTTCGAGACCCAACAGAAACCCAGAGGAGTCCCAAGGCTACCTCCACACACCCCAGCCCCAGCCTCCCTGGCCATTGTGCAGTTTGGCTGTTCTAGCCACTTGTTACAGATTAAATCATGTCTTCCTTAAACTCATATGTCCTCTAACGTGGTCTGGTCTTTTCAATGTGACTGTAACTGGAGGTAGGGTTTCTAAAGAGATAACCAAGGAATATGAGGTCCTATGGGTGGGCTCTAGTGCAATGTTACTGGTGTTATTGTAAGAAGAAGCAATTGGGGGGCTGAGAATATATCTAAGTGGCACAGTGCCCACCTGGCAAGTGTGACGCCCTGAGTTCAATTCCCAGCCGCCCCCCACCAAAGAAAAAGAAGAAAAAGAAGCACTTGGGACACAGGCCCTGTGAAGACACAGGGAGGAAACAGCCATCTATACCTAGGGAGAGGAGCATCAGAGGAAACCTCCCCTGGCAACACTTTAATCTCAATTTCAGGCTCCAGAACCAGGAGGAAATACATTTTTGTTATTTAAGCCACCAGCTCTATAGTTACAACAGCATTTGAAAACCACACACTACCCAAGTAGGACCCTCTTAAAGCCAGCTATCACATTGGTGCCCTTATTGGACTGAAAACTGGTCCTGCAGCTAAGTCAGAGGACTGTGAGATCCCACATATCTCCACAATGGGCTTCTGGGGCAGGAGCTGGGGAGACAGAGAGTGCCTGGGTGGCAGGCGGCATCCCGGGAAGCACAGTACACCTGGAGCCAGGTGGGCACACACAGGCAGTGCTGCAGCCTGCCTCTCTTCTGAGTTTCTCTGCTCAGGCACCACGATGGCAGTCACCCACCTTCTCAGAGTCCAGTCCTCTCAGCCAGGAGAATGTAAGGCTGGCAGGTGGCAGAGCAAGCATGACGAAGGCACCACAGGAGGCCAAAGCAGCCACGGTTCTGGCCAGAGGTAAGTGGGCGAATGGTCCAATTTCAAGGCACAAGTTCCTTCCATGGTACCAGCCAAGCATGTCGACCTGGGAGAGGCTAATCTTTAATTTAAAAGATAGGCACTACCGCGGGGATGTGGAGAAGTTGGGGTCCCATGTTCTGCTGGGGGAATGTAAAAATGGCCTAAGCCTGGCAGTTCCTCCACTAACTGAATGCAGAATCACCACCCCAGGCGGATTTCCTCTCCTTTCCTCTCCCAGTGTATTCCCTCAAGAGGTGAAAATAGGTATTCAAACAAGCGCATGTGTGCACGGGTTCACAGCAGCAACATTCACAACAGCCAGAAGAGCGATGGCCCAAAAGTCGGAGAACAGATGAACAGGGAAACAAACTGAAGTGCGGACATTCAAGGGAGTATGACTCACCCTCAAGAGGAAGTACCGATACATGGGACAGTGTGGACAAACCTCGGAAGTATTGCTAAACACCAAGGGGAAGATGCCAGCCACAAAAGATTGCATGTTGTAGGATTCCTTTAGTCTGAGGTAGCCAGGATAGGCACGTGTTTGCAGGCAGAAAGCGCAATAGTGGCTGCCGGGAGGGCTGAGGAGAGGAAGGAATGGGGTGCGTCTGTACAGTAGACGGGGATGTCCTTCTGGGATGCTGGAAGTTTTGCAACTCAGGAGGGGTAGCAGTTGCACAACACTGTAAATCTATTAAATGTCACTGAATTATTAACTTCAAAAAGGTTAATTTTATATTCTGAGAATTCCACTTCAGTAAATTGTTATCATTTAAAGTTTAGCCCTATGTATGTGGGGGATCATTCTAGTCTATCTTTCTGTATGTTTGACATTTTCTCTCTCCCTCTCCCTCCCTCCCTCTCTCTCTCTCCTTCTCCTTCCCTCTCTCTCTCTCTCTCTCTCTCTCTCTCTCTCTCTCTCTCTCTCTCTCTCTCACACACACACACACACACACACACACACACTGCATCTTTTCCGATCTTCCCCTGTGCACCCTCCTCATCAATACCCTCATGCCCAGCTTCACCTGGGGAGCTGTGTCTACTTCAGCTCTTGGCCCCTCTCCCTCCTATCCGTATTCATCCCCTCACCCCAGTGACTATTTAGAAATCTTCTTGGACTTTTTAGCTTTTTAGCTCATTCTTCTGACTAAAAGATAAGCCTGCAAAGGAAAGGATCGCATCTTTTCTTCCTTATCACAAGCACGGAGCAGCAGAGTGTAGAAATGATGAGACAGACTAGAGCCATGTACAGGGGGAGCATCCCTTATCCAGAAGTCCAACACTAGAAATGCTCTAAAATTTAAAACTGTGTGCTGACCTGACACAGTCTATCTGCACTAACACTGCAATGCTGGCAACAGAAAGAAGCCTGTTGCGTAAGTCAGGTGGACTGGGAGAAGGTCCTGGCTCCAACCCTCACTCACTGACTGAGGCTGAGTTCTAGGGTCCAGTCAGAATACCCTGACATGCTGTTGGGAAGCTCAATGAGAGCCTCCACTTGCATAAAAGAACGCTGTACACAGTAAAGCACAACACTATTAGTAAAGCATGCTCTTACTTACTTGAGCTAGTGGCCATACCTTGTACACCACCCCAGACTCCCTGAGAAGGTTCACTGGAAAACCACTTCATCTAAAGACTTCCCTCTCAGGAGACTACACAGCGTCAGCTTGATCAGGGTCAGGAAGGGACACTGGAGAAGCAAAGACAAGGGTCTCTAGCTAAACAGACCCATCTCCTGACAAGAGAGAGAAGCAGAAAGACCCCGGGTCAGAGATGAATGCTCAGGGGAGGGCCAACCAGCCTGCAAGAACTCCAGCGTGTTTCCCTCCCACAAGAACAGATGGCAAAGTGAAAGGGGACACTTGTCCTACAGAAGCAGCATTCAAAGGGTTAATATCCAGAGTGGAACCACCCACCTGTCCAAAAGTCCCTCCCTCCTCAAACTGCAGCATCTGCTGGGAATCAATAGCTTTCCCTCCCAGCAGGTAATTAGGTCAGCTTAGAGGATTTCCCAGGTCAGGAGGGTGGCAGGAGGCAGCAGAACAGGGCCCTTTTGTCATAGGCCGGGCTCCCAGTGCTGGGCTTGCCCCACCTCCTACGGCAGGCACTCATTTACTGGGTTAAGTGTCAGCCCAAAACCAAGGGCCCCTAATTGGCAAAAAAAAAAAAAAAAAGTAAGTGGGTAAAGTTATCTACATGCAGCCCTGACTCATTTGTCCCCGGATGATCCCACTGTCCAAGGAACAAAACAAGTAAGCAATAGAGCAGGCCCAGGATTTTAGCTCTTGCTGGTCTATGAACAGCTCAGGCAGAAAGGCTGCTGGGGAGAGTGGGCAACGCGCAGCCTGATGACAGGAAAAATCTAGCTGTAGGGTTGTGTTAGTGTTTAAGTTTAGGTTTGCAAGGTAAGTCAGAAGCTCCCTTGGAGCCCCTCAGAAGGAAAAATAGAAGAGAAGCTAAGGAGAGATCCCACATTGGTTCTCTGGTAGCCCATTTTTTTCCTGTCTTTCTCCCTCCCCTCCTCACAGGTGGGTTCCCCTTGCCAGGAAAGAAGTGCACCCTGTTGGCCCCATGGGTGGGAGTAGCAGACTAGAAGGGGGCGAGGTCTGAGAAGTCAAGCAAGAAGCTCATTCACGCTCTCACCACTGAGACTTCCGGCTCCCCACTCTACCTGTCAGCAGATGGAGGAGATGAAGGGGGGTTGGCATGGGTTTGGTGTGATACTAAGAGCAGTGTGAACAGCCGTGCTCAGGGGACACACACACACACACACACACACAGAGCAGAGGTCTCCCACAGGCCGGAAGAGAACACAAAGAACTGGTTCAAGGTTCAAAATCCCCAATTGAGTTGGCTTCATTTTAACTACACCTTAAAATACTACAAGAGCCAATCTGAGACCTGGGCGTACAGGGATGCAGAAAGAAGGCTCCAGGCTGGGCGTCTGGGACAGCATTCAAGTCAGAATGGACAATGCACACTAAGAGGAAATGGCCAAAGTTGAAGAGGATTAACATACAAAAATATAAACTAATGTGATTACGAAAACTAAAAGCCATCCTCAGTTATCTGCACTAAATGTCCAGACCACGGCCAGCTTATTGCTGAGCCTGAACATACTCCAGGCTAGTCGCTTCTCATATGAATTTGAAGTACATAAAAGCATTTGTTTTCAGCCTCCACAAAATAAAAATTAGAAGGATAATCTATGGATATTTTTTAAACGCTATCAGGTAGATCATTCCTAAACCAAATGTGGGCTGTAGATGATCTGGGGCTGGGGCTCCCCACATCACTGGTCCCATCTGTTAGTGTGGCCATAACAGCATCAAGCCAAGCTGGGAGGACATTGTCTAATGACAGCACTGAAGATGCTTTGGGCTAGATGAGGCCCTAGGTAAGTCCTCAATCCAAGTCCAAGGGACTTCTCCAAGTCAGGTCATCATTTCTTTCAGAGATCACTGCCCTCTGCCCCAAAATATGAACTTAAAATACTGGTGCAACTGAAGACACACCAGCCAGCTCAGTGAGACAAAGTTTGTCCAGGAGCCTAGTAAGAGCCCCATGGTGTCACAGCAGTACTCCCAGGAGTCCCCAGATTGTGCGCCGTTCATCCATCCATAGATGACCCTTGCCAAAAATAACATTTAGCTAATGAGAGAGGGGAGGGAGTACAGTGTGTTTGGTTGTGCTTATTTCTGATCCCAGTCATGGAAGCCAAAAGAGCAGGCCATTGTCCCAGCCGTAGGGCCAACTGGCCTCTGCTTAACTCCCACAGATGCAGAAGTGACCATATCAGATGATCTCTAATATCCCCTCTAATTCTAAGACCCAGTGAGTCCAATGTCTTGTAAATTCTTGAGGAAACTGGACAGAAAGCTGCTTTCTGATCATGGCCCTGACACGTGGACTCCCACAGTTGTGTCTTACTGTTTAGATCTAGAATGTCCCCAAAGCCTCTTGTTCAGAGGATGAGCTTTGGGATGGTGATTGGATCAGGGAGGCACTACGTACTGTTAGGAGGTGGGGCCCGGTGCAAAGAGGCAGATCACTCAGGGCAAGGCCTAGAAGGGTATATCTCCCTTCCCAGCTCTTCACTCTGCTTCCTACTGCCATGACACGGGCAACTGTTCTCCACCTAAGCCCGTCCACCAAGCTGTTCCTGCCTCAGCGCCTGCTGACCGGGAATTGAAACTTCTGACACCATGAACCAATATAAACCTCACTGTTAACTGTGGGTGTCGAGTATTGTGTCACAGGGACAAGCAAAGTGATGAAGTCAGTGTCTAATTCCCTTCCCAATAACAATGTGGGGAACAATGTGTCCCCTCTCCCCAGTCAAACTGTTATACTCTTCTGTTCTTTATCAGTTTCAAATGCTGTACATCTCACAATCCCAGAGCATCAGAGCCAGAAGGATCCTGGAGAGTGTGTTCCCTAATGCTGCGCATCTTTTCATCTTATAACCACTGCACAAAAATTTAAAAATATTTTGTTAATTTGGTTATTTTTAAAGGTGTACTATTTGAGATCAGCTCATCATTGGAATTTTTGAGTGTATTTTTAAACCAGTAATGATGATTATTACATGTATAAAGCCAAATTTTACCACTTTCCCCCTGTTAGCAACAATACATACCATTATTCAATTTGTCTCAAACTAACTAGATAAGAAAAAGCATGACCTATTAATACATCTTTGGATGTAACATCACGCCAGGCTCAGGGGTCAAATTACATCCTAATAATTTCATCATAGTTAAGGTATAAAAATTTACAAAAGTCCTTGCATATTCTGAAAATGGAGATTCATATTATTGGTGCATTGTGTGTTTCAAATTATGTTTCTAAAAAGAAGATGCTTTCAGATCAATTAACATGTACTTTTCTGTTACAGATCTGGATAGTATCTATTCACAGTAAATGAAAATCCACTTTAGATATAATTATCACTTTTTTGAGTACTATAAACATCTTGATGTGTTATAAAAATTTCATCAGCTGAATACAATCTGGTAGCCAGCATCTTTAAACTAATTTGTGGAATAATTATTATTGTGCTCTTCCTTAACTCTGTGAGGTTCCATATGTTTCTTGTCTCTACAAGTATGAAGACAAAACTACCACTGCGGTTGGCAATGTACATCAGGTAATACACCACCAAGGACATGTGAGGAGAGTCACATCTCCTCCAAGTCCTCACACCTGATGCTAGGAGAGTCTGGTTCATATTAAGGAGGAAAACAAGGAACAGAAGCATTAATTGACTGATTAAAATGGAAATGAAGCCAGATGCCATTACAAGCCATTTAAGAACTGCTAAAATTTTAGCATCACAGGCTGGGGGAAAAAAACTGTTATTCACCATTGTGTAGCTCATTGCCTCATTGAATTTGCTAGAAGAAATTGAGGCCCAAAGAAGAGAAGGAGCTACATGAATTTACCTGGTGAGTCAGAGCACAGCAAGGATTGGTCTCCAGTCTGCTGGCTGCTTCTCCCTTCCTTACGGAGGGCCGAATAGGGAAAGGATGGCTCCGAAGTCCAGGTGGCATGAGACAGACTCCAGTGGTCAGACAGGAAGAGCGGAAAACAGCTGCCATGCAACTCAGCTGCAGTCCTGTTTGCCTGGGTGTTCCTCACAATGCCAGGCACAGTCCCTAGGCATTTAGGTGGTGTTCGCTGGATAAAAGAGGGGATGAATGACCAACACCACAGAAGAGAGACGGTACCAGGGTCAGGATTTGGACTCTGGCTCCCACAGTTATGCCTGTTCTGATCCTTCAAGAGTTTAGTGTCAATCTTAGGAAGGCAGTCCCAGCTACTGGCACTTCCAGGATAGGTGGGGAGGGCTGAGTATGGTTCCAGCTCTGAAACAAAATAGTATGAAGACCATTACTAAGCTGTTCTCCATTGGGCCTCTGCTTGCAAAATGAAGGCCTGGATTCATAGTTCTCCAAATGTAGTCCCTAGAACAGCAGCCCGTGCATCACAACAGGCATGCATATTCTTGTGGTAGGCCTAAGGCTTACAGTCTCAGAAAAGCAGGCTAGGTTCAGGAATCCATGCTCTAACAAGTGTCCAGGTGATTGGGATGCAGGGTAAAGCTTAAGGGTCACAGATTAGACTGTTTTTTAAGGTCCCTTGCAGTCTAAACATTCCTATCTAAGCCTAGATAATGAGATGATGACCACAATGAGGGTGTTGGTATTGGCAGTGGACATTTACTGAGCACTCTTGTGATCCCTTCTAGTGGAAGCTAACTTTGGTAGGGAGATGCAGCCATGAACAGTAGTGGCTGATAAGCCAAGAATGGGTCTGTATCTTCCCTTTTGGGACTTCTGCCCTCCATGCTTGGATCATAAGCCCCAAAATAAGGCCTGAGCAGCAGGGCAAATGCATGACACCAATGCAGATGTGCGGCAGCACCCAGCACCTACCCAGGTCTGGTCTCCTGGCACACATACCTGTCCCCAAACCCCAGGGCTCTCCTCTCAACATGTTAAGCTCGACTTTCTCATTTTGAATACAGCAAAGCTGCTCAGTAAATAGTGCCTGCACAGTTTTACTGCTAATTACTTCTCCTGTTAACAGTTGGGCACAGATGACAGTGAACACTTTGCTATGAAGTTGCAGGTGGAGATTAAAGCTAGGCTATAGCTCAGAAACGTCCTGAAAATGGGCAAAGGATCCTCCATGAATCCCTGTCCTTCTCCTCTCTATCCCCAACAGCCAGTTTCTAGCAAAAGCATTCAAATTAAAGTAACATCAACAGAAAAAATACACAACAGATTTGAATGGTTATTATTGCCAAATGATTGAGGTTTTCTTTGTTTCTTCTCAAATTTTATGACTTTACTTTTATAAACAGAGAAATAACACTTAAAAATAAAAGAATGCTATATGCTTTACTGTATGTTTTACTTTAATAAAATTTGCAATTAAAAGTAATGACAAGGCTGGGGATATAGCTCAGGGGTACAGTGCCTGCCTGGCAAGCATGAGGTCCTGGGTTTGATTGTCAGTACAAAAAAAAAGGTAATGACAGAGGGATTATATCAAATCATAGTATCCCTGACCCACTGAGGACCCACTGAGAGGCAGAGACAGTGGTTGAAAAAGAACTCATAGGAGACAGGGTGTGTTGCCCAAGTTTCCCTCTTTGGGTCCCTCGGAACCTCAGGGTGTTCCTCTGGGAAGTGAAGTTATCACTGCTTCCAGTGTCCAAAGACGGGAAGAATAAGCTGGAGGTGAGTCCTCTACACTCATCCCCACTGCCCTAGAGCCTCTCTTTGCTTTCATGTTCTCACCAGCATCAGAACTGTGACTAATGCTCTTTAACTCCTCTACCGCTGGATGGATCCTCTTCAAAGTAGGACAAACAAGCCAGACAACTCCTTCCACCCACCATTCCACTGCCTGTTTAATGCCCGTCGGGAAAGAGGCAAATATAAAGTGATCTGCCTCTAAATGAGACAGAGGTGCATCTAATTAAGGGCCAGGAAGAAATCACTGACCAATTCAGTGTGTAGAATCTTCTGGAGAGAAAAGTAGGGCCAGGTGTCAGAAAAGAGTCAAGTCCTTAACAGCACCCTGATTTCCAAAGTGCACAGCCAAAGAGTGAGGAGACATAAAGGGAAGGTGGCTGGTGGCCTTTAGGGAGAGAACTAGGAGGAACCTCCATTGCTGGTATAGTCCCAGGCAAGGCAGTGGTCAGTGGTACAAAGTAAACTAGGTCTACCCATAACCTGATCCTTTTTTAGGTTAATATCTGTGATAGTTCAATAAGCTCTTTCACTTCAGAGGAAGGGATGAAAACCTAGACCTGGCTCTCCTTCTTCCCTGTCTCACAAACGTATCTTGGATCTTGGGTAGGGAGGTGGCACAGATCAGTAAAGATCTTCTGTAAAAAGATGAGACTTAGGTACCCTGAGACCCCAGCCAGGAAGGCTGTGATCTGGTCTTGGCTTTGCCATCAGGTGGCCACACAGCTCCAAGCAGGGCCTTTCCTTTGGCTCCATTTCTTCCTATGCAAAATTAGGGACTCAATATAAATGGTTCCAGAGTCCCTTCAAACTCAGGCCTCCAAGAGTCCCAGGTGATGTAGGGGCTCCCTCACAGACATCTGGTCACACCTGTGCCTTCCTCCTCTTAGTGAGGTTCCCTAGAAGGAAGGGATAGATAGGAGTAGGGGTGGGGTATACAGTCATCTTGGACCTTAGCTGGGAAGGTCTTCTCAGCACTCCCCATGTGTATTTAAAGTACTTAGTACATTGGCCAGCACATGATAAGCTCTAAATATCCAGTAGCTGCCTTTATTTAGGCTATTTAATTACTGCTACTGCTTTGCCTACAACAATAGCTAGGTATGAGGAAGATCATAGGCCATATACCTGAAACCTGTGACCACAGCACACTCCTGTCCCCCTATTTGTGGTCAGGTCAGTAACCATGGTCAGTTCATGCACATCTGAGTTTCTCAACCTGGAACCCGTCTCCCACTAGAGATGGAGATCTACCTTTTGGGAGGCCTGCCACCTCCCTCTCCCCCTCTTGTCTTACACACACACACACACACACAGCAGTCTTCCATGAGCACCACTGAGAATTCTATAGACTGGACAAAGGTTGGACAAGTGCCAAATGCCCAGCTGCAGCTGAATGTAGGACTCAAAGCAGCCTCCACAAAGCAAAAAATGAACAAGCCATCCAGCCCAGCAACCACACAGCCAGCGGTGATGCAAGAAGACAACGGGTCTTCCCAGGCTTGGCCACCAAGTCCTGTGGCTGTTGAGGCCAGGCCTTGGAACACTGACAGGGCTGGGAGGGTGCAGTGCTGGTCACAGGATGTCCTGTGACAGAGGGATTTTACTGGAAGAGACTCTCCTTCTCCCACTTAGGAACCCAGGACTTGCTTTGCACAGACAGACAGGAAACCAGGGGCCAAAGATGGACAACCTAGGCTTGCTTTCACTCTGATTCATGCTGCTTCCTCAACAGGTGACCAAACATTCTGTGCCTTGGTTTCCCCATATTTACAGTGGAAATCAGACCTTAGCTCAGTGTATCAACTTGGTGCAGCCAATGTAAAGGGATATAATTAGATCACAGGAAATGGCTTATTACGAGAAATGGACTCCAATTCCTTGCCCTGAAATGTACCACTCTGTTCTTTCTGTGTTTTCTTGATTGGTCTGGAGTTGTTTCCTCATCCTTTCTGGGACTCATTTTAAAATCAGAAAATGTGAGTGTGACCATGGGAGGTTGCTAGTGGTGGGTCTTGACTCCACTTTCAGGGTGCGCTGCTGCCTCCTCAGGAGCCCGGCAGTGGAGATAGTGGGGTCCTTTGCCCCCGGCCATGGTGCTAGCTCCTGGGCTTCACAGTCCGCAATGTCCAAGCTGGGTCATACAGAGGCCTGGCTCCTCTGTGGAGGGCTCAAGAGACAGCCTTCCTGTCCTGTTTCCACATTGATCTCTCTTGGCTTCGGGCATCCAAGTCAGCTCCATTCCACAAAGTGACATGGGACCAGAAGCTGCCTATGATTCCTTCCGGTGGGTGGCCTGTGAGCAATGTGGTACGGCACCTCCCAGCCGGGGCCTGGCCGTGTTGAGGGAACCTCTGCGTCTGCTGCTGTGAGGCACAGTGGACAGTGTGGGCACCAACCTGGCTGCCAGCCTGCTGTTCAGGCCATTACCCTAGCTCAAGCTCAACGTGGAACTAGTGTCTGGTGACGACAACCACAAGGAGGCCACCACCAAAGGCCTCAATGAAGCCGGCCACCCACCGCCTGAGTGAGCAGCAGGACTGTGGGGACCGACTGGCCCAAGGACATGAAAACCTACGCTGCCCGTCCTCCAAACATAAAATAAAAGCAGGAAGTCATCACTTCCTCCTCTCTATCCTCCTTCCCCTTTGGAGACAACCTAACGGGCCTCAGGCACACAGAGTCAGAGTTTTACCTTTCAAGGTGCCACATCAAGTTTGCCGGAAAGCTTTTCAGGTACCACAGATTAACATCTTCTCTCTTTCTCCTCAAATCCAGGAGATTGTGGCCTGAACCTTCATTTGCACTTGTCCTTCTTCACCTGTGTAGCGAGTTACCTGTACCACTTGTGGATGCCTAGGATGCTTCCTCACTGGAGCACAGGCTTTTGAGGCAAACCCTGCCTTTTTGTCCCCTCTGTAACTTTTATAGTACCCTGCATACAACTGAGCACCTATTGGAGTCTCAAAGATATTTTATAGTTGCTCACTGAAGCCATTAGGTGTGTTTGGAAAAGGCAGGGCTTGAAGCCACTATCAGGAAAGAGAGGTGGAGACATAACGATGCCAGCTAATATTCATGAGCACTTCTTATTAGCCAGGTACTGTGTAAGGGGTTCTGTGTGCCTTATTTAACAACTCAATGCAGAAGGTTATTAATGGAGATGTAGCAAACAGCTTCAAGTGCTGTGTAGCTGGGCCCTGCTGTAAGGGTCTAGAAGGCTGGTGTGGGGTTGGATCTACAGAAGAAAACTGGAGGAGATTTAAATCATTTGCAAAAGATTGCACAACTAGTGAACAGAGAACCAGATCTGAACCAGGCAGTCTAACTCCAAGTCCCTTGCTCTTCACAGTGTTTACTTCCAAGACCAGATGCATGCACTTGGGTATTTCACGACATGACTTACAAAAACAAATCTCAGGAGGAGAAGAAAAGGGAAAGGCAGACAACAATCTGGAGTTAAATCAGTCTAAGAAACAAAACAAAGTATAAATAAAACTGGGGAAATCAGAATAAGAGTAGAAGACTAGTTTAATGTCAATATCCTAGTTGTGAGTGTGCACTATAGTTTTGCAAGATGTTACCATTAGGAAAAACACAAACTTTCTCTGGATAATTCCTACTGCTGTTTATGTACTGACTATCTCAACAGAACTTTCCATAATCATAGCCATAATAAAACAAGATCATAGGAAAGAAAACATCTTTAGCTACCACTGAGTAGTTTTTGGTCTGTTGAGTCTGTACCTAACACACCAGCATCCAGGTAGACACTAGATAACATCACCAGCCCACTGAGAAAGAGAACATTTTTGGTCTTGAGAGCCTCAACTACGATGTTGTATGGTGCCCTGTAAAGGCCCCCTCTTTATTCTTTTAAGGTTTCAGGAACTTAGAGAAACCATGGAGTATGTGCAGAAAGGATGTTCCCTGTCTAGATGAATGGAGCCTTAATTCAGCTTTAACCTAATCCCATTCTAGGCTTCCAGACCTTTCCAGGAGGGTACAGTCTCACAATACTCAAGGATGTTTGCCACGTCTCCCTCAGTACTCCACTTCCCCTACACCAACGGCAGACATCTCCAGCACCCAGTATGTGCCCCCAGCTGTCAGGATGGCATGACAATACACCACTAGCCCCAGGGCCAGCGGCAGCCAGACGGAGGAGGAAATGGGACAGAGCCTGGGAACCACCAGCCAAAGCCATTCCAGTCCCGGTAGTTCACAAAGCCCAAGTCCCAGAAGCCTAGCAGGCTTTACACTGATTCCTGCAGCCCACAGCATGGGCCATGCAGGAATAGTCACAGGTTTACAGAAGTCAAAGGCTTAGGCACTAAACCCCCTATCTCTGTAGTCAGATGGGCATTTTTTTTTTTTTTTTGGTGTTTCAAGAATGGATCATGGATGGCCAGGTTGTGGCTAACAGGAGTTTCATTTTTAGCCCAGGCCTAACTAGAAGTTTTCATTCCCTCAGAAGGGCACACTGACCACAGTCAGAAACTGGGGGAGAGGTGTCTCACAAATCTTCACGGTTGCTCGAAGAAAAAAGTGGGAAAATATAAAAATGAAGATTTGGCACAATAAATGGGGATTGTCAACATATAAAACGATGCCTAGGGCTGGGGATATAGCTCAGTGGTACAGTGCCTGCCTGGCAAACCCAAGATGCTGAGTTTGATTTCCAGTACAAACACACACAGACACACAGACACACAGACACACACACCCCAAAATGGTACCTAGCAACAAACACTGAAGCAATACAATGTAGAAGCCCTCTGCACTTAAAAGTAAACTTGGAACAGTTCATGAAGACTAATACTAGCCCCAATACAAGATCAACAGCCAGCACAGGATTTTATGGAACACAAAGGAGAAAAATCAGCCAAGTCATTAGATAGCAAGAGAACAAATGTGGACCAGATATGAATGCAGAGCTGCTCATACCTTGGTGTAAAGTATTATAAATTGGTATCCGAGCCCCTATGTGGCATCCTGTGTAATGGGGCTCTAGTTTCCAGTCTGATGAGTGCTTTCTTTCCTAGTGTGGATTCAGTTAGCCTCAGCTAACACCTGAGAGGGTGCTGAGTTCAACACCCCTTCCAGGTATGGGTCAGCATCTGGACTCGGTGGCTCCTCCTCCAATTAACCAGCCATCCCCACCTCTAACACTGACCAGCTCCACCGCTGAAGCGAGAAGCGTGGGCAACAGCAGAGCACATCACAGGGCCTCTTCTAATGCCAAAGCAATTGGAGGAGACGTGCCATGACTGCCCACCCAGGATGGGGGCTCCAGCAACAGGTGACGAAAGCAGTCAGCTGATATCACTCCTGGAAGCAAGGTGGATGAGGACTGCCTTCCTCCTATGTCCCCATTTCCTTTCGGTACCAGCACACAAACTGAGGCAAGCCAAAGACACTGCACACCCAGACTCTTGCTCTTTAGTACAAGTGACCTTCAGACCAAGAAGCTTCTCAAAGAGACCATCAGCCCATACTGGAACCCAGAACATTGTGACAAGTAATGAGCCATGTTCAGGAGACCCATGTCGAATCCCAGCTCTGACCCTCAGAATCAGGCCATTTTGGGAGAGTTGATCCTCATTCTGAGCTTCTGTCTTCTCAATGTAATGGATCGGAGTCAATCCAATGACTCAGTGATATCACATGCTCATTTAAACAACCCTCTTAGGTAGACATCAGTGTCCTCAGTTTATAACTGAAGAATCAAATCTAGCACAGGTTAAATAGTTTGCCCTAGTCTCATTGGCTCTGTCAGGTCCCTACTCAATGTCTTTCCTGCCACCCCACACTGGAATCATCATCCATTCAGTATTCATTTACTGCAAGTTCACCAAGTTCCTGGCACTGGATACTCACTGCAAGTTATTCTTCCAACAGTAGAACGGGCCTGCTCTAAACAATCACATGCTTTGATCCTACTCTTGTGGTAACCAGTTGAGTAAACCACCGTATGCTGACTATGAGCTACTTGGAGAACACACTCGTACTATGACGCAAAACATCTCTGCTCCCAAGCCTCTTACAATCCCTGTGGTCAAGGAAGGCACAGCCTGGTGCAAAGCACAGAAGAGGCCTGAGAACTCACATGTAGAATCTTGCCCATCTGAGTGTGGTTTGTGAACAGCCAGTCCTGGCATGCCCTGGTAGCCTCCAAGAAATGCAGAATCTCAGGCCCAACCCAGACATACTGATTCCAAGTCTGCAGCCTCCCCTGGTCCCAGGAGATCTGTGTGTGCAAGGAGGCTGAGAAGCACTGTGGTGAGCAACAGCGCCCTCCTTGAACCCAGCCAAAGAGGCCCTTTCCAGCTTCAGCTGGGAGACATTGCTCACCCCCTTCTCGCCAGGCAAAGTACACACCTACAGAGTAACACAGGGATCTGAGTGACCACGGGGAGCCATGTTACCAAGCTCTACTTCTCCTGTCTCCTCCAGAGCTGCCCCTCGGCCAGCATCATGGGACACCAGGTCCTAGAGCTGCTGGAGTCCAAATGAACCCTTCTGTGACTAAGTGGAAGTCTCAAAGTAAGACCCTGTCACCACTTAAGAGATAAATAAAAGGAAAAGAGGTGTGGTGGTGTGCACCTATAATCCCAGCACTCTGGGAGGTTAAAGCAAGAGGATCACAAGTTCAAGCCCCGCTAGGACAATTTATTTT